>WAAG01047444.1:9480-20346 GCA_013390105.1 Tichodroma muraria | reverse complement strand
CTGATTGCTTCTGAATTTCTTGATTTAATTTGGATTATACAGCTCTGTGTGTCTAGACTATTTTGTACTTTATTTTATTGGTTTTGCTCATGATGTATGATTTGTTTGTATAATTATCTGGAACGTATGTAGACTTGCTGCTGGAGGAGACACTCATCCCTGATCCAGCTGATGGGTGGTTGTGTGAATCAGCCATCTAAATTATACCTCCAGAGTAGATAGGTCACTGCCAATCGCTGCAAGGGAGAAAGCCAAAGAACACTTGTGAGAAAATATGTAGAGACAGTCCTTGAGAGAAGAAAAGGACTAAAGCTTTCTCAGGTGTTTTATTTTGAAGACATGCAATGCTCCCTGTCTTTTCCCTGTTTCTCTCTCAAAAAAATAAACCAAGTTAGCACTTTACTTCTCCCACTGCAACCTGACACAAAAGACCTTCTCAAATAAATCACTCGTGCAGTTGTCTGGTATGACACAGTGTCAGATGCTGTCTTTTTGATAAGTTCATTTCCTAAGCAATTTGTTTAACCCTTTTTATAGACATTGTTTTCTCTGACTAAGTCGTGAGTCATTTTTCAACACATGAGTACTCCAGGGAAATGTCACACTCGTCACTTGTTTCTCTGCCTGCCTGGCTTCACCATATGATTTTTATAAGCCAAAAGGACAAGAGCTCCTCCTTTTGTTTGTCCCATTCTGGTGACAGCTGGCTGTCGTTGGCTCTGATTGGGCCACTCTATAGGCGAACCTTATAGCTATTATAAGGCAAATAAAGTATTTGGAAAAGACCCCCTTCCCTAACCCAGAATATCAAGCAAAATAAAGAAGCTTTTAGGAGCCTGTTACGATGGGTATCACTCCTCAAATTTGTGTCATGATGTGAATGTAATTTCTTGTGTCTCAGAAGTCAGTTCCAGGTTGTCCTAAAGTAGCTGCCACCACCACCGAGATGAGGTTGTCTAGGAAAAATCAAAGTGATCATTTTTCATCCCAAAGACTTGCTTTAAGAAACAAAGGCTGTCATTCACCTCAATAGAACAGATGGGCTGAGGGCTTGTAAAGGGTCATTCGGATTTTTTTTTCCTCTGGGGAAAAAAGTCTGTTTACTATCTTACAAAAACCTCTTCTTTGCAGTTTATATTGTAAATAGACTCATAAATTTGAACAAGTATATCCAAACTGCTTTGAATTTTCTGTATTATCTGTGCCCGAGGGCAGCTAGGGACAAGTGTTTGCACCCAGGTATGGTGACAGAAGGCAAGCGCAAAGACTGTGGCAGTCTCAAAGGAACGCTGCCCTCAGGAACTGACTTTCTGAGGATGCAAATACAATTACTAGGAGTCCTGGGCACGCCTGCTGTGACAAGAAAGGAGCGTCCCAAAGACTGTTCCAAGATACTGCAGTTGGTAGCTATAAAACCCTTATCTAATTCACTGTAAGTGCGAGGCTGTTGTCTCCCTGTCCCGCTCCCTGTCATCTTCGCCTCTCTCTCCCTCTCTGTTTTTGTTTAAAACTCTAGAGGCTTGAACTGTATACTTCCAAAATGGTGTTTTTAAATTGAAAAAGATTAGGAGATGTTTTAAGGGAAGCATTACTGCCTTGTAGTACAATTCAGCTTGTGGCATGCAGATCCTTGAAAACCAGGTGCTCTGTTTCTGATCTTAATCCTTTCTGACTGGCTGCCGTGCCACAATGGCATGAGCTTTGTGTGTTTGGAGGGTTTATCTCCGAGACCCTGCCTAGATCCCTTGGATTGCTTTTGAATGTAGTGTCATTTTCTCTAATGAGTTACTGCTGCTTGTAAGCATGCTGTACTTCAAAGGTCGAAGGGCATTATCTTTCTCCTAAGGCTTATGCGATGAGAAATGTGGATGCGGAATTGCTGCCATGCAGAGACAACTGGATCCTGGCCACTCCTTGTCAGGGTAGCTTTAGAGCTCATACCTGTAAAGGACTGAAGCCAAAACCCTTTTGTCAACATCTGGGTTGATACTGAAAGAGAGTGAGTGTGTTATGAAATTCTTTGCTAATCATGAGACTTTTCCAGCCTAATTATGTCAGCTAAACTTTTGAAATCTTCTTTGTTCTGTCTGTAGGGCCGTATTGTGGTAATGTGATGCCTGTCCCCAAAGAAATCATTCTAGATAGCAATGAGGCAACTATTCACTTTGAGAGTGGATCCCACGTGTCAGGACGAGGCTTTCTGTTGTCCTATGCCAGCAGTGATCATCCAGGTAAGGTGATATCCAAAAGTAGTAGAAGACCAGTGGCATAGTTCCTCCTATTTAATTATCATCTCTGCACACATAAAGCTTCAGCCTAAATGTTTGATCCTAAATATTTCCAGATTAGCATGAGCCTTGGTATTTTTAATAGCATGTGTGCAAGAAACAGTTGTAACATTAACCAAATATAATAGCTGCTGAAATCTTACCTAGACCATTTGTAAAACAGGGCCAATGGAGGGGAAAATAGTGCCTTCTCCTTGAAGCTCTGCTGTGTTTTGCGCTCCAGCCTCCATCATATTGTGATAGAATGGAGGGGTAGGAGGGATTAAAGTTTTCATTCCTACATTTGATGTTCTGGAGATCTGTTCAACTTTGAAGAAGGTGTAAAGCATAAGAAGAGTAGAAGAGGGAATTGAAAAGAATGAAAGAAAGCCATAGCTGTTGCTTCCAGCCTAATAAAATTGCTTAAGTATTATACAGAGAGGTTTTTAAATGTAATTTCATGTTCTGGCAAATATTTGTCTGTATTTTTGCATCCTACAATGGGAATTGACATTTGTAAACTTTTCACAGATCTAATCACCTGTTTGGAACGAGCAAACCACTACACAAAGGCTGAATTCAGGTAAAGAAGCTTTGCAGCTCCTTATTCTGGCTTGCTTTACAGTATCTATCAACTGATTCAATTGTTAGAAAATGTTAAACGGTCTTGGTTTTCTGGAGAAGTGAATTTTTTTGAGTCCCAGTGCTGTAATGGTCTAACGCCTGCTTGTGAGAAGCAGTAGCGCAGAATGGAAGACTGGCCCAGAAAAACGATGGAATGGAGTTGCAGAGCTCTCAGCAATTCTCATTAAGTGCATACATATACATGGTATATGTAAAAAGAGTTTCCACTTTGAAATTCAAAGTAGCCTCAAATTCTAGTGCTTCCTCTGGGAGCAGATCACATCCCAGCCGATACAAGATTATCTGAGGACAAGCTGTAATTTCTCGGTTCCTTGAACTTTGTGATAGGTTTGAAATGGTAATAAATTGTGCTCTTCTGGCTGCTGTCTGGATGTGCATATAGGCTTCTTATCTTGCTCTGAAAACTTGTGTGGTAGCATTTTAGAACAAGAGAATTAAACAGAAATAAATGCCCTTGCTAAACTGGTTTTCTGGTTCTTCGTGTGCTGCTATGTTCAGTCCACCTATGAACTCAAGGGCCCATTTATTTAGCTCCTAGACTCACTAACAGAGCATCAGCCAAAAATTACTGCAGAAATATTTACTGGTTTCAGAGCATTTCTTTTATAGGATTTTGTTTGTGTGCATTGTCACTACAGTTCATGTATTAAACAAGCCTTTCTTCTCTCACTACAGCAGATACTGTCCTGCTGGTTGCAGAGACATAGCAGGTGACATTTCTGGCAATATTGGAGAAGGATACAGAGATGTAAGTACACAGGATTATGGGGGGAAATTTATAAAGACAAACAAGAGTAGAACAACTTGATTTCAACTGTTGCTGCTTGACTTTTGTTAGTAATTCTTCTGGGCTGTTTTGCTATACCTTTTATTATCAGTATATAAGTAAGTTATCAGTATATAAGCACACAGAGACACTTTTCAAACAGACAAATCAATTGTGTGAGAACAAAGTCCACTGATTGTCAAATATACCTACTGACTTGTGGTTTCTGGCTTTCTGGAAAAAACCTGCCTAATGTTTGTCCTTCTTGAGGTAGTGCTCATCCATGTACAAAGTATTTCTATGATTTTGGCTTTTACTTGTTCGGTGTCCACATGTGAAGAAGATACATTTCAGTAGCACGTGAATTTTCTTTAAGATTAGGCCTGCACTATCCTAGCATATGCTCTGAGATTTAATAAATATTACACACTGCCTAACCACATCCCACTGGTAACTACCAAGCTCTTAGTTTTTATTTCTTGTTCTTTAAACTGAAAAAGTTTAAGTGGTTTTATTTATCCACAGTTCATATCACTCAGAGGTCTGCCCTCTCTGTGCCCCTCACCCTGGACTCTTCTCCTGTCATGTCTATGAAATCTTTACCTCTCTCAAAGAGGAGTAAGCCTAATCATACCACTGAAGAAAAATCCCACCCTATCACAGTCACTGAGTTTCCAAAAAGTCAGTGTTCATGTTTAACCTGTTCATCCAGTTATTCAAGCGTGCTGGCTCCAGCCTGGAAAGTGGCAGAGCTGAAGAAACAAAGAAATGCCACATTACATTCTCATTAGCTGGAGTTATTCTGCCCTTGGTTCCAATGATTAGGGCAGAAAAGCAGCACATGGCATGACCTCATGCAGATTTTATCTACACTGAGGAATTTGCAAAAGAAATTTTCCCTCCACCATTAATGAGGATTTTCTGATGGGAAGAACCTGCAGGGCTCCCCTGGAGATGTGCTGCCTTTGTGCCTGAACTCTCCCCACCCCTCCCTGGAGAGGGCAGCCCAGCACCCCAGCTTGTCCAGTAGCACAGCCCAAACTGTGCCAGTGTGACCCTGACCAACCTCTGACTACAGCCCCTAGGAAATTCTCCTTTGTACCTTTCTCTGTCCCTTTCCTGCTTTGCCCTAGCCCTGTTATTGCCACCTCGCTGGCACGAGTTGTCCTGCTTGTATTTTTCAGCACTACCCCGCCTGAGATGCCGGGAAATGGGCTGCACTTAAAATCCAGCAGCAGCTACTCAACACAGCCAAATCCCCTAAAGTACACCATAACTCAAATCCTAAGGTGCAGTAATAGATAGGTCTGCCTTCAGGCAAGAACACCAAGGAATTATTGATTTATCTTCCCAAGGAAGTGTTGCCTTGCCTTTGACATTTTTTTCCTGAGGAGTGACAATCTTACAGCACCTTCTCCGAAGCAGATCATTTGTTTTTTCATTTGAAAAGAAAAATTACTTTGGGAGATGTATATTTTCCAAAGATTACTGCTCTTTCTCCCTCCCCTGGCTCTTATTCCCCTTGAGCTTTTGCTGGATTTTATGAGCTGTAACACCTGCATACCTGGTGGCTTGGAAGGGAAGGCATTAGCAGTTTGTCAGATTGATTTCCTGAGCCTTGACTCCTGCCTTTCAGACGTCTCTGCTGTGCAAATCCGCGATCCACGCCGGCGTGGTGGCGGACGAGCTGGGCGGCCAGATCAGCGTCACCCAGCACAAGGGCATCAGCCGCTACGAGGGCATCGTCGCCAACGGTGTCCCCTCACTCGAGTGAGTACCAGGGGTGGGGCTGGCACCAGGGCACAGCCCGGGCACGGGGTACTGCCCACCATCGGCACAAGCAGGTGGGGACACCATTTTGGGGAGGAAAAAATGCTAGGTGTGTTTCTAGGGCTTTATTAAAATGGTGTTGGCAGTGGAGATGGGAGGAGGTTCCAGATTTTCAGTGGCTCTGTACCATGTAGGGTGGCATTTTTTTTTTCCCCTTCTTTTTTGTTCCTTCCAAAACATATTTGCAAATTACTTTGTTAGAAGATACATGAGAGTACGATGTTCTGCAACAAACAGTTTTAATCGATGTGCTATTAAATCATGATAAATTCATGTTGAAGTTTAAAAAAAGCTAGGAAAAATGAATAAGTAAAAAGTACCATTGAGCCATAGGGAATTTAGCGAACAACTTCTTAAACATTGTGCTTTTGACATGTTCAGAGTTTTTCTCTTTTAGAATATTTATAGCAAGGGTGTTATATTTACCGCTTATCTTCTGACTTTTAATTGTACTGCCGTTGAAATAGAAACAAATCCTCTAATCTCTATCCAGCACAGTAAGACCTTCCAGCAACTGCTTCTGTCATTCCTGTTGGTTTATAGTTTTTAATTTTTAAATGTTATCTGGATTTTACATGAGGCTTTTTTTTTCTTCTTTTTGAGAAGGGAAATTTCCATTCCATGGCCTATGAGAGCTAAGGCAACATGTATTTTTATACTGTTCTCCTGTTTTCTCCATGATTTTGCACACCCTCCTGACAATTTTACAATCATGGTTTCATTCATAAAAAAAAAAGGCATTCATGTGCTCTGTTGCTGTGCTTAAACTTCAGCACAGACTGAAACACTTTATATACAATGGCACTGGAGTATACAAAGCTGGGTAGTATGTAGGTCATAGCCAAAGAACTGTACAGCCTAAATATTTTCTATTTTTCTTGAAAGTTAGTTGCCAAAGAAAATTAATATAAACTTGTCTCAAGCAAAGCAGGACTGAGAACTCTGGTCAGGCATCAAGCCCGTCCATAAAACAAATAATACAAATTCTTTCCATTGCACATGCCAGTTTAGTGAAACCCTAAATTAAATATTTTGTACCTTATCTAAAGATGTTACAGAACTGTTCACATACATTGACCCTTGATAATCCCACTGGAGTAACTCGGACGGTAGCACATAAAATTTTATAATGAAAGGGAGTTGTGATTCTCTCTTGTATTTTTTTTTTCCCAGTACAAGAGACAGTGGGCAAGGAATGAAGTGTGTAAGACTGCAAGTGTACACGTGCTGGGGGGTTTAGCCCCTTTAATGTGAGGCCGCTGAGAGAGCACGCTAATGAGGAGCAGAGCCCTCTCCTGCCTACAGGGGCGGACCGAGGCACTCCTTGGGCATGACGCACATCTCCAAGGGACAGAATTGCCCCGAGGAGACCACCGTAGCTTTCAACAGGTTATACAGGAAGCCACAGGCTGACACTGGGCTGTATGCCTACAAACTAGATGGCACAGAGTTTGGGAAGAATGGCAGTGTCAGCACAGTGCTTCCTAGGATGTGTCTGCCAATATCTGGCTGTTGGGACAGTCTCTAGAACAGATGAACTGTCGATGTGAGACCAGGAAAAGGAAATTGGAGTATGTATGGAAATGCTTTTGTTTCAAAACATGAAAAACTGCTCCTACAAACAGTAGGCCTGTTTTCTAAGAAAATGAACCAATGCATTTTGTGCTGTAAAAAACCTTTTATAAGAAGTATCTATAAAGCTGCATGGCTTCTTGCTTCTGCAGTACCTACATGCTGAAAGAAAATCCTGCAGATGAGCCAGTGCCTGCAAGAAAAAATTGGTGCTTGAGCAGCAGTGCCTTAAGAGCTTTTTAGATGCCCTTAAATAAGAGCTTGCTCAAGCTTTTAAAATCTCATTTATAGTGGATTTCAGTCTTAAAGGTTTAAATTATTTAGCGACTTTAGCCGAAATTGACCTCATCAAAAGCTGCTGCTGGAGTGCATCGAGCTGTTGAGTGTCTGTGTTGTTAACGTGGAGTTATGTCTCGCTTGTCTACCACCCTGCAAGTGCTGACCTTGGCCTCCCCACTCCATTTCTCAGTGTGTTTGTTACGCTCCAGCACCTGTAACGTTTGCACTTCCCATGATCCATGTGCAGAGCTGCACCCCCAGATGCTGTAATGAAGACCGAGTGGCTGGATTCATTGGGCAGTTCTGATAGCCCAGTGCAAATACACAGGGTGTTGTAACATGGCCTGGCCTGTGACTATACATCTGCACCTGTGGAATCGTTTGCCTTTGAAAATGCAAGAGGCTGCGTGCTTGTCAAGAGTGAAAGATGAGATTGGGGGTTAACCTGCACTGCTTAGGAAAAGCTTGCTTGAGACCAACNAAAAAAAAAAAAAAGGCAGAATCCTGAAGGTTGTCAGGCAAATGAGGAACATGGGGTGATGCCCTCCTTTAAAGGACAAAGTAGAACCTGTGTGACAAATTCCAGCAGTCACATTAGAAAACTGATGAATTACCACTTACTGAATTGGCTTGTTCTCTTTAGTGAATTACAGTAGAAATTTATCAGCTTGATTTCATAGCTTTGTAGACCTTAGAAATGCTAACCTCCTGTATTTGCTAAATTTGCAGCTCTCTATTTGAAAGGGTTCTGGTTGACTTTTTTTCATTATAAATATTCAAGGAGCACTGTGATTGCTGTTTTGGGTAGGTTTTACTGATTACATAGGTATTTATTTTTCTCTTTTCTCTTAAAATGAATTGCTTTGCATTCACTAAGAAATCAACAACTGTTTTGGCTGTGATGTCAAGCTGGTTTGAAGTGAGCAGAGTGCATCTGATAACCCCTGAGGATTGCCTGTGGGGAAGATGTGGGAGGGAGGGCTTGTGTTTCCCCTTCTAGCTCCTCAGCCACCTACATGCCCAAATAAATCAGCCCCCACCCAGAGCTCTGAAGGGCTTTGTTTGCCTGTAGTCATTAGTTTTCCCTCAGTGACAAAAAAGCAGTGTTTTTATTGACCTTGACATGGGACTACTTTCCTGTTCCCCATTTGCAGTGCTCTCAAAACATATAGCCCTGCATACCCACGGTAAGGCCGCAGACAGTACCTTGGGGGAAATTTTCCTGGCCAAAAACAAAGAAAGGGCAGCCTCAAAGGGAACTGTCTCCATGCTTAGTGCAGAAGTTGTTTTACTGCTTAGTCACACTGGCCAAGTCTTTTCAAAAGGGGCCACTGATGCGTGCAGCTAATCGAAGTGACAGCGGAGAGGGCAGATTTTCAAGAAATCCAAACTAATTTCATGTTAAAACCCTGGCTTTTCTTTTTATTAGGCAGACAGTTTGAATCATTGCTTCTGGAATGAAACCCCAGGGGCATCTCTTTGGGAATTGGAAAGCAGCTCCCTGGGAGACCAAGGAAAGCTCACTTTCCCTTAGAGTGGTGATTTTATCTTGCCCTGTCTTGTGCAGGGCTGTGTGGAGTGGCCCAAGGAATGGCTTTTCCCCTGAAGCAAAATGGTCCATGTTAGGAGGAAGAAAAAGGGAGCCATAGATGTGGTTAATGGAGCATAAAGAACCATTCCTGATGGGAGACTTGGCTGTGGTGTAACAGAACTAGTTCCCACTCAGATTAAAACAAGGAGTAGTTTTCATCCCATTTTCATCCTATGACACACCTGTAGCCCAAGTAGGAATGGCCAGAGCTGGTGTGGTTTAGTGTCCATCAAGTGTGACTCTTTCACAAGCAGCAGGAGTAACAAGGTGATGCAATGGGAAGTCACTTTAAAGCTTAAAAAAATGCTCAAAACCATTAAAAAAATTACCTGAATTCAGTCACGGTAAGAGACGCACTTGAGTGCTCTTAAAGGGGTCAGTATCCAGCCAGCAGAGAAAGTGGCTGTCTGGCCAGAGATGTTTCACTGGATAAAGAGTGATTCTGAAGCTCTGCCTCGGCACTCCTGTGATCACCTCATAAAAGGCTGAATTACCTTTTTCTTTTCTTACAGTGGTTCTCTATCAGATAAGCGGTTTACATTTACTTCAAATGGTAAGAATAATTGCTTTGTTTTTAGCTATTTGTATATTCTCTGTAAAAGTTTTAAAAAATAATCAGGAGAATGTCAGGCTGTGTCTAGGAAGGATATTTTAGGACAGCATTTTTTAAAATTGGCAAGTGGATAAAAAAATTGAAGGGATGTGAAGTGAGCTAGAAAAAAAACATAGAATATGTGCGGTCATACACACATAGATGAGAAACAGAAATAGTATTCTGCTGTTACATTTCTGGTGCCAGCATATGAAAAATGACAATCAGATAATCCCATTTTTATGTGCTTTAAGCCACAGAAAATATAAGCAGTTTTTCTCCAGACATTTGTAATTTCCATCTTCATCATACAAGCGGAGAAAGAAAACATAGGAGAAATGAAAATATATTTATATTGCACTGATACAGAAGGAGTTTTTGTTTATGGCTTTCCAAGATGCAAAATCCTCTTTTAATCTGTCAAGCCGTTCATTTGCATAAAACACAGCAAAGGGGAGAAAAGTTCACATTCGTTCATTTGAATTATATTTCACTCGTTTGAGATAAAATCATTTACTATTCTACTGAAAACTGTAGAGCATGTATAGGCCTTTGAATCTGCCAAGGAATTATTTTTAACTTCATTGAACCATATTCCACTGGCCTGATTCATCTGAAGAACCTTGATGTGCAGAAACTTTGTGGGTTCTTTGGTGGAGTTTGTAGTACTTATATGTAGTACTTACTTTGTAGTAATATCTTCATGATATCACATCTTGGCGGCAGTATCAAGGAGCTTCTCTAATGAGTAACTTTCCTAGCCCTAATTGCAGGTGGGAATCATGAAATATTTACAGTAAAGTATTCCTCTCAGTACAGTGCCTTCATCTGTGAAATGTTTTGTACAGCAGAATTAGTTAATGCCAATCTCAAAACATAAATATTATGTTTCAGAAGGAAAAATTTAAAAATAAAAAAATGTCTTCACAGGAATGAGACAAAAGTGCAGAGATTAAAAAACTAAATGGCAAAAATAGCAGATGTAGTCAGAAGGTGTCATGTATGTAGGAGTTAGACTGGTAAAGGATTGGGACTGCAGCGCTCTGGTACTGGATCATACACTACAAATTGACTGGTAAACACCACAGCTAATGGAGAGCATCAGGCTAGCACTAGATTCAGCAACGTCTGACTTTGCTGTTGTGGGTGGTCTTCAAATGTTGCTAGCCTAATATAAAAATATCCTGTGAAAATGCAAAATAACTCCTTCTGCCTGTCTGTGTGGGGACTCCTAGGCTGCAACAAATCTCTCAGTCTGGAAGAGGGATTCCTTTCCAAGAGCCAGGTTACTGCATCTTCCTACTGGGAGGAGACCAATGAGTTT
>WAAG01047439.1:1511-18714 GCA_013390105.1 Tichodroma muraria | reverse complement strand
TTTTTTTTTTTTTTTTGAATATATAACAAGGTCACCTTAGCTTACACATCAGTTAAGGAGGAAAAACAAAAAAAGGCATTGGCATCTGTGTTCATTCAAGGAAGAACATTTCATAATCCTTACTGTTCGGGGATTCCTGAAGGGAAAGGGCCCCAGGGACAGCAACAGGCTCCCAATCAGACCATAAAGGAGCAATGCAGCAGAATATCCACACAACCAAAGACACTTGCAGAACATGGGACCTTTGACAAATAGCCTAAGAAAATTAAAATTTTAATAAATCATGGTCCTCCCCTTAAATCATCTGGACCTGCTTTTCCATCTCCCCATTCCTGCATTTCCACTATGCAAAGAGCCAATCTTAGTGCTGAAAAATGTTTCTGTGAAAATGATACTTTTCCAAGAAAGTACCTCAGAAACAGTTTGTAGGTAGGGGCCTCTCTGCAGTTGACAGGTGTCTAACAGCAGGAAACACTGGGTACTTTGACCCAAAGTGGAATACAAATCTGTTAACCAAAGAGAAGAGGATGAGCAGAAATGAAAGACTTTTTGTTTCTGCTGATGCTGGCTGAAGATGAAATGAAACTGTTCCTTATTTCCATCTTAGATACCAAGGCTCTGGTCAGTGACTACAGATTTCTACCTCTCCATCTGTCTGTCTCTCCCCTCATCTCCTATTCCCAATCAGTTCACAAGTATGTCTCATCACTAAACCTGGTGTCTACGTAAGATCACACTCCTCTGCCAGTCCTGGAGGGGTTTGCGATGGTTCGTTCACTGCTTGCCTCTCTTTCTCACGTACCATTTTCAGTAGCCACAAGCAATAGGTTTCTATCTCTCTGCTCATGAGCTTCTCACTAGGGGATTAATCCAACATTTAGAAAGGGCTCAGAGCAAAATCAGTACAGTACAATCTTGTAACAGCTACTAAAGACCTGAACACTACAACTCAAACCAGTATATTTATTTGGATTAATCTAATCAAATAGTGAATAAGTAGATTTAAAGTGACACACTTTTTAGCAGCAGGAAATTTGTCTTTTTTTACAGTGCATAACAGTACAATAAGAGTACTCTCGTTAGTTGGTTCCCCACAAAAGAACTGGTTTTCAGACAGCTAGAGCCATTCAGTTGTTCCAAAAATGTACCAAACAACTGCAAAGAAACTCATTGAGCTCTGTAGGCATATGGATTACATAACTGTTTGTTCCATATTTATTCAGAATTTGTAAAGCCTATTTAAGCCTGCACATGCCACAGAACATAATTTGCAAACAAAGAAAATGAAACTTGGTCTACTGATATAAAAGAGTTCTGGCTAAACTCCACCATCTAAAAGAAATGTCCCCTGTTTTCCACATTAACCATCCTAGCATGCCACAAGAAAATCTTCTGTCTTAGTAGATGCCTGGAAGGGAAAACACCAGCTTTCTGGCTGTGGCAGACAAAACTGATGGAGATGGTTGGAAGATGCCTAGGTTTTGGGACCAGACATCATCAACCAGACCCATGCCAAACACTCTTCCCACTCCAATCCATTAGGGCCAACCCTATGGAGTCACACCCCTATAGTTGCTAGCACAAAGCAGTGGAGAGACAAGATCGTAGAGAAGATCCGGATGTAGGAATGAGAAATTAGAGAACATTTCTCAGCCTTCCTGTGTGAAATGGTTACAGAAAAAATGCATTTCAGGCAATTTGCAAAGGCGCAAGACTGGGAAGTCAGTAACAACAGCACAAACTGTCAATAACCATGTTCCTTGCAATTTTTTCTGGGTCAGAGTGAATTGCTGACAAACACCAAGCACAGAGAATTACTGAAGACATTGCTGATGGACAACATGTTAATATCAGCATGAAATTCTCTAGACTCCACCTGAATATCACTTTACAGTTAACCAACAATAAAAGCACATTCTAAGGTCACGGAATTCATACAAAATTCAGTTAGCTTAAGGCTAACTCCAGTATCTCAACAGTAAAGAGTTATTTGAAATATAAGTATATCCTTTTTATTCAGACATAAATCCATACAGAGTGCACTTAACAAAAACAGATATACTGACACTTTGAATTATCCTCCCAACAGAAGAATTGCCCCGGCGATATCAAGACAGACAGATTTCCTGAGAATGTACTCAGGAGGCCACGTTTGCAGCCAGCTCAGTAAGCAAAACCAGAATTAGATCTAAACAGAATCTCAGAATCAGGCAGACTTAAATCTGAACAGTCCTAATTACAACAAAGGGATAATGGTTGCCTCTTCAAAGTCTGTAATAACATAGCAATGAAAACTTCTGGAAAACCTTGCTTCCCTGCAGCAAGACTGAATTGCTTTCTTCATTCCTACTTGAAAGTAGCAATTGGCTTTTTGTTTCTTCTTTTTCTTTTCTTAGAGCAAAGGTGATGGAAAAGGAAATAATCCATAGATGCTTGCCGCTTAACACCTATTTGACTGGCAATAATTACTGTGTGTGAAGGAGTTTAAATATATCTTAATACTAGTATAGCAGGAATCATTATAACAAGACAAGAAGAAACTCATTCTCTAACTCAAGTTTGGGACTTCTCATTGCTACATGTGGAAATTTGCTCTGGTCTTGCTTGGAGGGTGGTAAGACTAGGAGCTAAAAGATGCTTTAGAATAAATTAGCACAATTATAAATCTGACAAGAAGATTAATATTCTAACTATGTTCACAATAATTAACTCACCAAAACAGTTCCAGAGTCATTATCCAGCTAGGGTGGAATGGCAAAGTTTACAGCACCCCTGTAGATTCATAAGCCAATTAAGGGTGACCCTCCTCTAGGTTTCATTAAAAAAGTCTTTGGTTCAGCAAAAGCTCACACGTGCAAGTAAGAAGTTTCCCAATGAAAGGGAATACAAGGGATCTTTATCACCTCTATTAAACACTTTTCCTGCTCCCCTGAAAATTACATATTCCTAATGCATCCTCGGGCTCCTGCCAACTCTCCAGCCCTCGCACAGCACCCCTGCACCTGCAAGAAGCATGACACCACTGGGGCACTGCTCCAGGAGGGGAGCTCTGCTTTATACCCTGCATGACCAAGGTGCCATGGTCCAACACTAGAGAAGCACCTTGGACCTTGTGATGCAGCTCTGGGATTACGCTCACAGCCCCTCTCCCACCCAGAGCCATCTTCTGCCTTCCATGTGCAGTGGACAGCAGATTTATCAGGATGTTCACCAGCCAAGTCAGCTGATACCAGCCATTACCAACCAGCAAACTCCTGCTCAGTGTGCACTATGTGGACATGGGACTGCACAGAGTGTGAACTATCTCCTTGCTCTCTATGCCATTTTCCCTCTTCATTGCCTTTCTGCACAGATTCATTGTTCTAATATAAAAGCCTTCTCTGCCACTGTCAGAGCAGTCTCTCTTTATCTCCAATTCCACAACTTCCCCTTCTCCTTTCAAAACTTTGTATAAAGAACATCTCTTTTCTCCTTTTGTTGCATACATCTATGCCTGTTTCATCCCTTCCTTTGTGCCTTCCTGCATAATTGTATTTTCCAGCTTTGTAAAGTATTTTTCAATATAGATAGCATAAAAATTGCTATCTAAAATGAAATAGCATTGTATCACAACCCACACTTTTTTCCCAGTAAAATACACAATTTGGACTGACTCAAGCTGCGATGTCTATGCAGGTAAAGCAAATTCTGAATTATTCAACACTTAAAAACACTGAAAAATCATTTACTTGTTACAAGCAATAAGATTTATGTTTTATGTCTCCCAATCAATAGCTAGTGTGTCCACACATAGCTGATTTATCCATATTGAAAATATAATTATAATTCTAGTTTTCTCTGAACCACAGAGTCCTTTTGTAACAAGATTATTTAAATACAAATGGGGTTGGAAAATTGGTTTTAAATGGCTAATCTGTCTTGTCTTCAACTCCAGCTGCAGAATTTACTAACATCATAAACACAGGCTGAGTGAAAACTTAAAAGGTTTTCTGATTCTCCCCGCGATCTGCCTATGCAGTCCTCATTAACAGGGAAGATGATGGGAGCTGTATGCAAGCCGGGAGAGGAGGATAATAAGCCTTGTAATCTCTATAAAGAGAAAGGGATTTTTACTGGTGATATGTCATATGTGCTGGTGTGCAAACGTCTGTCTTATTGGCAGCTCAATAAAGAATTTATGTGCCCAGGTCTCTGATGAACTGCAGAACATCTCTGCCATATGGGTGGACCAAACCCACAGGGCTGGAAACAACTCCTCAGAGCATCAGAGCACTTGCCACAGGAACCATCAGACATTCATGGGAACATTAAGAAAAGTTTAATCTGGACAGATTTACTTGGGGGCTATTGAAGGCCCTGCTGCCTTCCTGCTGTTCCCACCAAATGTGGTCAATGGCCCCATGACATGCAGTGGGGAAAGGCTGGGCCAGTGCATGCTCCTCCCAGAGAGCACTGCAGAATCACCAACTGGGAATACACCATGACTTCCTATGAGTCGTGCACATGGGCTGTGAGAAAACGCAGATCAAACCTGACTTGGGCTGAGTAGAAATTAAGGATTGGTAACTTGCCACCTCACCCTGATAGAGGAAACTACTGCTTTAAATGCTTCTTTGACAGACCAACCCACACACCACGGGGGAAAAAAAAAAAAGGGATAATGCTGATTTAACTGTTAATTTTCTTCATATCAGTGTAATTGGTATGGGGATCTGGTTTGGGTTTGTGCTGGAAATAATCTTGATAATTGAGGGTATTTTCATTCCTGCTGAGCAAAAAATATCACTGAACCAAAGCCAGCACAAATACAGATTTCCAAGTCTAGAACTACCACACTTGTGACATATTGGTACCGTGTACACTGCCACAGACTGTGACAGTGGAGGCTACCCTGGGGGGCTGCTTCCCAAGCCCTGTGAAATGGTTCACTACCTTAAGTCAAGGGCAAGGGTTCTTTCCTAGGGGTGTGCAATGCTGAACTTCCCTTACAGCTATTCAAGAGCCAGATGTTTAGGACAAGCACCATGTTGTGCTTGTCCTCATTTCATCCAAGGGTCTGAAAAAACCTTTAACATTTAGCTGGACAGCACACTTCTATGTTTCTTCTCAGTCAGAAAAAAACCCCAAGGAAAGGATAACTGCCAATAAAAGAGGAACACTGCATAAGTTGAAATTATAATTCTAGACATGCTTCTGAAAGCCTCTTTGCCCTTCCTCTTTGTGCTCTGAATGGCTCTCTAGATCTAATTTAATTCAGTGAAGCAAATCCAAAAGTTCCAGGGAAAAAAAAAAATCAACTTCTTCTTTAGTTAGAACAAAAAATTGTACAGAAGAAATTCTCGATCTTCATTAATTCTATGGGTAGACATACAAGCTCCTAAGTGTTAATGAGACTTGCCAGTTTAGGTGGACTAAAGTGTCTAATGAAATGTCAAATGAGCCCACTTTGGATTTATATTATCAGATAATTCCACCAAGAAAGTTTGGCGAGGCATCCTAACAAACCCTTCAAGAACCTTTAAAAACCCCTGGGAACACAGAGCAAATGGTTCTTCTGGACTGAATTACATTACTGGATCACTTGGTCAGTGTGACTCCTAGGAAGTAAGGTGAGGGGAAAATTACCCAAATCCTTTGGTTCCTTTTCCACATCCAAAGTCTATTACATTTTTCCTCAGAATATTTTCTATATAGAAAATTGTCCTTTGTAGTCTATGATGGTTTCCATTAGAAATATGTACAAAAATTCTCTCTCCAGAAAGCAAGCATCCAGATCTGCTGAGGCTTTGGAACTTGCGCAGGATCTACCCTGAATCAACTTCATGCCTGATCACTCCAGTAAAACAATAGAGTCCAAGTTGCTCATAAATCCTAATTCACTGTTAAATGCCTGCTAGACTTGTTCTTATTCTCATGTGCAATATTAGGTGCCAAATAAGAAACTCATAAATTGGATCCTTAGGGCATTAAGATTTGCTGTGGTAAATTCTGTTTGTTGTCTTTGCAAGTTTCCCTTTATGAAGAAAAATTTACAAAAGAAAATAAAAGTTCAAGTGTTTCCAGAAAGGAAAGGACTGAAAAGTTTGACTTGTAATAAAAAAATAATTTGTCCTAATATAAAATTTTAACAAGCCACATAATATTTTCAGGCAAAGAAGCATTTAACTGACACCAAATCTGTAAAAATATCTCAGTATGGATTTCAGATTCCCCAGGGTGGAAATCAAGAGACAGATTAAATGATCACTATATTCAGTCCAACATGAAGTTACACTGCTTTTAAATACATGCATACATACATACATATACATATACATATACATATATATATATATATATATCTAAGGATTGGAGCAAAGTTCACCTCCCTGTACATGCATCTCCACTGCTGCCGCACACTTGGGGAAGAATTCAGCAGCCCTTCTCCCCTCTTCCTGCTGTACCCCAGCTCCCATTACTCACGGTCATTATGATCTGGAAGCAACATCTGCTTTTGTAACACAGCATTTAAACAAAGTATTAACCAAAGAAAAAATATAAGTCTACTTGGTTATCCCTAACACACTCCCCTTTATTTTCATGAAGAATCTGTTTCTTTTAACACCACAATACTTTCACACTACCAGGGCTACTGATCCACAGAATTACACCACATAGTATAGTGAGAATCCCACCATTTTTACCCACTCACCAACGACTGACATTTTCTGTACAAAAAGGCTTGTAAACTTTTCCATCCACACCTGTGGTGCCACTGCTGCCCCACACACTCTTACCAACAGCACCTATCACAGCCAGACACTGTGTGTCACAGCAATGGTCAAGTCTGCATTAAAGTACTAGAAAAAGAAGCCTTGATAACTTTTAGCGTGTCTCCTAAATCATCCCACAATGTACACTACAGCTCCAGCCTTCTCCAGCTGAGGAACAATTTACCACCCATCTTCCTCAGCATGATCTCTCTTGTTCTGGCCAAACACGTATAAGGAACAGAATTAATTTTCATCTTTCCCGGAGAAAGCACGGAGGTGATTAGCCCCATTTACCCTGGTGTGCCTGAATCAGAGCCAACCAGGCTCAAAAGCACACAGGTCATTTTAAGTGCCCCGATCATCCTCGCAGTCTGAAAAACAGTGTAGTCCTGAGGGCCTAAACTTGTATTACACAGACAGTTGGTGACATAACCCATTTAGATCAAAACACCCCGTGGAGTCGCTCAGGTCTGCTCTCACCACTGCAGCACTCCTCGGATGTGAAACCGGAGCTGCTTCTCCAAACACCCAAACGAGCCTGAACCAGAGAGATCTGGGGCCAAAGGCAGTGCCAGTTCAGACCTACCCAGATGGTGTCATCCTGTCTGTACTGCTTCCAGTTGCGGCCGGTGTCGCTGAACATCAGCGCGTAGCTCGTCACCCAGTCCGAGCTCCCGTACCTGCCCTGGGTGGCCACCGCCACGACCTCCACTCTGTCTCCCAGGTCAACCTGGAGCCACTGCTGCTCGTTGGACTCCACTGGGGACCAGCCACCGGCTCCTGAAAGATTGGATGAAGAGAATTTAGATGACAATGACAGCACAAAAAAATTATGCTTGATAAAGAACCTTTAAATTATTTCAGGTCATCACAGAGGGACTCTACTTGAGCATGCGGCTGTTTTTTCATATTTTAGTATTAGGAAATACACTACATGAGGTACGCTTCCATCCATATTATGTATGGAAGGTATAATGGAGGTTATCTCCACTAACCTAAAGCTCATGAGGAATTTCGAATTTCTAAGACATTTTAAGGAAATTTATTCTTTTTCAGCTGTACAAACATCAATGAGGTTGGCACATGCTCAGTCACAAAAGAAAAATCATATCTACTCCCTCCTTGCAATTCTTGGAATGTGGACTTGTAAATAGCAGTTTGCTTTGATATTTTCCTTTTTGCTATGCTCTGAAAGAAATGCAAAATGTTAGTTATTTTTATTTGATCCCTATTAAGTATTTGAAAGAATGGTTTAATTACAGCTTATAAACGCATTTCAGATAATTTGTTGTAAAGCCAGAAACCATTTGATTGAACAACTAAAAGGACTGCCTTCACACTGGAAAGTAGGCTGTCTCTGACATGAGCTTGTAATTCATGTTTGTCCTTTAAAAGCAAAGATTTGCACTATCCCTTGAATTTCTTTACAGGTTAAACAGGCCTGTGGTAACACCAAGCCAATGAAACAGAACTGCAACCACTGCTTGCATTTTACCACTTTGCTCACTACAATAAATGGGAGATTACAGTTAAAAAGCAAATCATTCCAAACTGGAATATATTATTTTATGGTCTCCTGCTTTCTTTTACACCCTAAAATTACAGGCTACATTTATTTTCCTTTAACTTGTTTTTCCTTGCATGCATTTATTCTCTGCATACAGCCGGTGTTCAATTCAGCCTCACCAATAAGCAACCAATGCAGCTATGAAGAACACAGGCCATCAACCAAATAGCCAAGACAGCAAATTTTGAGGCTGTCACTGCTTCTGTAACCCAACACCTTTTTTTTTGTCATTACTAAAGAAGTTTGGAAAAGCACTCCAGTATGACTACAGTGAACACAATCACACTGGGAATAAAACTAAACTGATCTGTCCCAAAGCTGCTCCATGAAAAGTTCAGTGAAGTGAACAGAGTTGAAAGATTAATAAATGTGGTTTCTATCAATGAACTCAATTTCACTGACTCTGCATTTATACAAACATCTTGTTTTTCCTGGATGGCATTATACTTTCCAACTCACAACTGAAATCCCTTTGTCTAAGAACAGGTGATGGATTTGTCATTACTTACAATTTATTAACATAGGATTCATCTGAACTCCTGAAACAGAACCATATCTATTCCACATATGGAATGGAGTGTTGTTCCTGCTCCCCTGGATGACTCAGCCTTCATTCTTCTACAAGAACTCTCCAGTGAAAAGTTTGCAACCAAACCAATGCATACTGGTTCTTAGTGCCATGATTTACCCTCTTCAATCACAACAGAAGTCTTCATCACTGATTATTTTACCTGCCTTAAAGAGAATACTCTCTTCTATGAGCATGCCATGAAATACCTAATGAGAATACCAGGAATTTCATCACGGATTTCTTCTTTGACTACTTCATAGCTCTTTTAACTCCAAAACTATATATAGCTTATATAAGACTATAATACCTCCTGCTTAAAGTCCTAACAAGGTTACCTCTCACACCCCTATTTTTTTTATTTTGATATTTTAAGTGCCATATAGAAAGTATGTTGTCTGCCTTTAAGGTACAAAACTACAGAGCTGTAGTCAAAGACAACAAACTACAGATTTCTCCTACACACAATTGTGACTATTGCACACGGGAATCAAGGGCAAACTTCCTTTGGATTGTAATAACTATCTAAAATAGACTCAGAACACAATAGCTGTTTGTTTTTTTTTATTTCTTTTTTCCAGTTTTATTCCAGGAACTGATATGATACAAAAATCTGCTTCAGAAGTTCTGGCAAAGTTGTTCCATTCATGACTCAAAAAAGCCTATTCTAGATGCTTTCAGCACATGTTAAAAGAAGTTGGCATTTTCATCTTTCCTTCATTCAACATAGAGAACAACAACTAGATGAAGGAAAATAACTTGTAACAAAAATATTTGGTGAATTTTCCATTAAAAAACCCACAAAAATTTTGCTTCCTATGTTCTATTTTATACATAAGTTCTTAAGCCAAGCCCGTTAGCACAGATGCTTCCCAGCAGTATGTCAAACATCATAACAAAATATCTACTATATGGTTTCTCCCTTCTGCTGCTAGAAGTGGCAGGAACGTGATACGCTTTCCACAAAAGTGTTTGGCTTTACTGTGCACTGCTATTTTCCAGCTTGAGCACAACACCACAAGCTTATAATTTCGAAGTCAAACAAATGATACACACTGAACAGAAATTTGGGAGATCTGTGCTGGGCTTGAGCCCTAAAATCATCAATTACATGGTGTGTCTGAACTGCATCTCTCTTTACACGAGCGCATTTGTCTGCTGGGAATGTCACTCTTCAGATAAGCACTGCAGACACAGCACTGACACCTGCTCGTAGCATCACCTCTCCAAAGATCTGGTCTTGCAAGAAAGATACTGGTTACAGCCATGTCTTCACAGAACAGCAGCTGCTTCATATATTTTTTCCTGTGGAGAAAAAAAACCCACTGTGTTTCCCTCTCCCAAAATTTCCACCATTACCATTTCCACAGGTGGGCAGTAATTCTACTGCTAGCAAGAACGGCAGCTAAAATCCCTGCAACAGCAAAGCTGCATTGGCTGCATGACTGAGGGCAGAACTGAAGGTTTTCCCACTGGGCCTCTCTCACTTCTGCTAATAAAGCAAACACATAGCTTCTGCTTGTTTCTGTGGTTATCCTAAATCCTCACCAAATACTGCTGTGAGTACCAAAAATCAATAAATGTTCTTTTTCCTCCAAATTTACTCCATCATACAAAGCAGGTGGCTCAAGGGGTACTGGTATTTTTCCAGCACAGTCTGTATCTGCACACTTCTTTTGTGTACATCATTCCTGATAGTGTGTCAACAACCCATCCTGTACTTTTTTTAATAAGTAGCAAAAAGCACAACCAAAGCAGAGCAACTATTTAGAGCCCTTTCTCCTCTACCCACCTTGATGCTTGCCCTGTGGACTGTCTGCCAGCACAGTCCCAAGACAAAGGACAAGAAGGCTCTAATAGGCAACAACATGGGCTACTGAAGACACAACTTACAGGACATCAACTCTGAACAGACACAAGCATAACCCAAGGTCTTTTTCCTCCAGCTGGGCACAAAAATATTAAAGAGGACCATAACTTTTATTAAGTGTGACATAAATGCAAATCAGACAAAAAAATTGGCTTTGATTATGCCTGTCAGTTCTGCACACCTGTTTTAGTTGTATTAAGATGTCACATTGTCTCTCACACAAAAACGAGGGACAAGATGCTCAATATTTCTCCTTTCTGCCAATCAGGTTCCCAGTGGCACTGACAGGATTCTGCACATTATGCTACACCATCATTCCTCACAGCTCACACATTTCACAACTTGTGGAGATCATTTCAAAGGAGGCATTCAACATGGTATGGGGAAAATACCCAAATGGAGAAACAGTACCACAGGAATCTGATATATTGTTCATATTCTCCATAGCAACAAATCATAATGTCAGAAATATGTGGAGAACAAGGATCTGATGGTTTCTCAGTTGGAGACCCATACGATTCCAAGAAATATGATCAAATACTTCTGTTTCTTTTTCAGACTGTTTGTACATTTTGCCATAGTTGTTTCAAAAATTGCATTTAAGCCCAGTGTTACACAGCCAGTGCTTTTTGATGTTCCCCAGGGCTGCTCAGGATGCCCATACTTATTTGTAGTTGATTATTACAAAGCAAAGGGAATTATTATTTCCACCCTACATGCCTTACAAACAGCTCAAATAGCTTTATATAGCACTAAAATCTCCTGGACTTCCCACAGCAACTAAGTGCTTTCCTGCTGCAGAATTTTACTTTAATACCCAGATCAAACACTTCCTGGCCATAAAAAAAATTCTTTTTGACACTATATATGCTTTATATTCTCATAAGTAATTGCCTATACTGACTACTCAGGCTGAGAACTAATAAGAACTGAAAAATCTTAGGTGATACAGTCATACTGTAGTAATTTTCTTATTATTTTTCATTATTTATTTACTGTATACAAAAAAGATGATAAATCCCTCTCATGGGCAAATAATATATTCCATACTTCAGAATCATATTTATCAGAATTATACTAGCTCTTTAGCATCACCAGTACAGATTTATCAGCATTTTAATTAAGTGCTTTCAGCTGTTAGCACAAAGCTTTACTCATGGGTACTTTGTGTGTTTGTTTTTTTAAATGGCACATTGCACTACTGCAGGCCTTTTTTTTTAACCAACAGCCTTTTACTTATTGTTATCTATTACTGAATAAACTTGATGAATTAGAACTTTCTGTCAATAAAGGACTGGGTTGTGCTTTATAAATTCATCTTCACTTGTTGCATTCATGTTTACATTAACAAATATATTCATCTGGCTTTCCACCCAGAGGCTCTGTTACTTGCAGCACTGTCTTATCAATTACAAGCAAAGCTAAGCCAACTCATCAAAACATTCAACATTATCAGAAAGCCACAACCCAGTCCTTGTTAGGAAATAATATTTCCTGTAAAGTTATCTACTATTTGCATTCAAGTGACAGTCAAAGAAAGTTTCTACAGCCACCATCGACCACTGCTTGCTCCTCTAATCCAAGGTCAGGCACTGCTCTGGCAAGAGTAGACTTAGTTCTCTTCACAGCAGCTGGTATAGGGCTAATTGTGCTCCAAACAGTGTTGATAATACAGAAATGTTTCTGTTATTGCTGAGAATTGCTCACACACAGGCCAAGGCCTTTCATACCCCACCAATGAGGAGGGCAGGGGGAAGCAAAATTTGGGAGTGGACACAGCCAGGACAGCTGAGCCCAATTGACTACTATATCCTATCCCAGATAGCATCATGCTCAGCATTTAAAGCTGGGGGATGAAGGAGGAAGAAAAGGGGGATGTTCAGAGCGATGGCTTCACTTTTACTCTTGAGATTCTCTCCCCCATCCCACCAGTGGGAGTGAGTGGCTGTGTAGGGCTGAGTGCCTGGGGTTTGTCCATGACATGTGCCCAACATGGGCCTCAAAGGGTTTGAGATAATTACAGGTTTGATTGGAATGTACTAGACTGAATTTACAGCTGTTACTGCTGGTTAGATATTAATCAGCAGCTTCTGTGTTTGCCATGGGGCTTGCTTCCCTTACTGTTTATTAGAGTCTACTGCTCATTAGTAGCTACTTTTTGCTTTTGCTGCTTGCTGTACTGCTTATCATCTGACTGCTGGGCCTGGGAACGTTTTGATAACAGCAGTGCCCATGCTCCTGGGCTGGCAAGTGGCCTGGGCATCTCTGCTGCTCCTGAGCACTGGGCAGGCTGGAACTCCAGTGTGAACTCAAGCCAAAGGGGCTGTGACCTGTGGACGAGACCCTGTGGCAAAAGGACAGCCCAGGTGACTGTGGGTGTGAAGAACCCCATGCCAGAGCATGTACATCTCAAATGCCTGTGGCTGTGGTCACATCTGTACCACAGCTGGTACCTCTGAAGGGACTGTGGCCCAAGGGTAAGTGCACACTGGAGGAGGTACTCCCTGAAGCACCGTGGCTGTGCATGAGGCCGTGCTGGAGTATGTCAAAGCGTGCGGCTGAGGCCAAGCAGGGACCACAAAGCAGGGACTGCATCTATGGGGAAGGCAGGAGCAGGTTTACTTCTGAAAGGACTGTGGCTGTGGGTAAGGCTACGCTGGAGTGAGCAGCTGTGTGGGGCTTTGTTGTTTTTGGGATTAAGCCACAGCAAGTCCCCATATGAACTCTGCCAGCACGACATCTGCACATTCCTACATAAATCTATGCAGCAAAAGAGTTAGACAACATAGAGTTTAGCTTCTAGGTCCCTGTGTTGGCCTCAGCTCATCAGTTATCACGTAAGCATTCAAAACATGAAACAAAAGTTGCTGAAACAACTCCCTTACTTAGAGCTTGGTTTCAATACTCTGTCTCCTGTTCCCATGACAAGTGCTAAAAGACAGCATGGACCTTACCAATGTGACACTGGGTTGCTGAAAAACTACAATATCTTACCCCTCACTATGTGCCAAAACTACTGTGGAACTAAGACCTACTTAAATTTCTAACCTTAAATTGAAACCACTGTCATAATTCCAAACCTTGTTAATATCTCTTTAATATAGAGTACGGGCAAAGCTTGACTTGCAATACTGATTTTGAACCTCTTCCTCTTTTCTACAGATAAAATTAGCTATTAGAGCCATCTGCACAATCACATAAGCTTACCTATTCACCATCTCAGCCAGTAGCTGGAGACAAAGGCAGGGAAAACTCAAATATCATGCTCAATGTTTACAACTTTCTCTTGTTGAGCAGTTACCATATGATCTTTTACTTGCTGAGGAACTCTGGTTCAAGAGTTCAAATATGATATTGTAACTCCCATCTAATACTTCAATGACCAAGCAACTACTTACCATTAGTGCCAAGCATATAAGAGCCCTTTACTGTCTTTCTATAGATGTATCAAATGGTGTTTGATTAAAACACGCTTCAGAGATATTTAGGAATGAAAATTCTGATTCATTTTCAATTAAAACCTTTTTTTCTAGTAGTGATCTTTCTAGTGCTTCCTAAAATGAAATTCGTATGTAACATGATAATACAGGGCTTTCCACTTTTAGAGGCTCTACCTTGGAAATAAAGATGAGAGCCAACAATCCAAATTTCCAACAGGATGTCAAACGATGCCCTAAATACTGCCAACTTCTCTTTTCTGGTACTTTGCTTCATATTCATAGTGTGTTCCACAGTTCCACCTGGTGTGTGAACTCATTATCTGGACCTCAAAGATTCTTGATGGCAAATGTCTGAAAAGTTGTTTTTCACATTCACTATTTCTGCAGAGTTGTGTAATCATCGAATTCCACTGGAATTTTATACCTAGTTGCTCTTGTCTTTAACACCTGCACTTTAGAATAGAGTCTCAAACTGAATGACCTTGCAACTCTTAAAATATGGGGACTCATCCAAAGCAAAAAGACTATCTGAACTTCTTTAATGATATCTCTGCAAGAGAAGTGGAGATCTTCAAAATTAATAGAAGCTTTCTGTAATAAAGGAGGAAATTGCATACATAGTGCACTCTCAGGAGCATAAATTAACGGCTCTATTCATCTTGGCTCTGAATGCATGACATACAAACAGCACAAAAGTTATTCTTTGTAAAAATGATTAAAATTAATAGTTTAAGCATTTCATACTGCAACCTTACCATCTCGTCTGTTGAGTTTTGCAAAGCTGGGACTGTGAGTACTGAAGAGCTCAGAGGAACTGGTAAGGGCAGCTGAAGGTAAGGGAGATACCAATGCATCATCACAGTTATCTAAAAAGGAAAAGAAAAAAACAAAACATACAGAGGTCATCATATGAGCAACACATATGCCAATTTGAATTTGTGCTATCTCCAGGTGGTGTTTTTCCTACTTAGTAGATAGAAAGTGGACACACAGCACATTTGTGCTTGAATTCACAAGAAAATTCAAGGTGAGAACTGAAATTAACCTCCAGAATGTCCCAGTCTGGTGGGACAGCAACCACATGGGAGCTGCTGTTAAGACATCGAATATTTGAAAAACTGGAAAATGTTGTCCTTTCAGTGAATGAGATTAGACTGTCTACCCTGCAGTCAAAGAGGGTATTGGCTCTTGCTGCAAAAGCCACTGGAAAATTTCAGTAATGCCCTGGCAGACCTTAGAAAACACCGCAGGTGTTCTGTGTCCAGTACAGTTTTTCCACAGAACAGATATGTAGTGTAGGAGTTACAACTTCATATTTCTGTGTGGAAGTGACACACAGGAACAGGCCATGGGGGCTCTTGCAACATGTAAAAGTGTGTCCTGTGCATCACAGGTGTCTCAGGCTGCACTAAAATCTCAAAATCAGAACATCCCCATCATTTCTTTCCCAAGTTCACACAAACGTGCACGNATAATAAACCCCTCTCATTTTTAATTGAATCTCCCATGGAGTAAACATGGACCTAATTACTGGAAAAGGCCTGCAGGTCACCAGGACCTCAGGCCACCACAGTGTTCTTGCACTCAGAGAATAAAATATGCAGTTTGCAAGGACTGGGTGGGGGGAAAGGAAGGGCTACAAAAGACAAAGAATAAAAGCAAAACTTGCTTGATAGTTATGAAAACAAATTTAGATTATTCCTAACCTAAGTGTTACCTTTTCCATATTGAGACAGATTATGTTAACATATTTCTCATCTCTTTCTACAGTGATTCTTTAAAACAACCCAGATACTTTTGCAATCAAAATTCAGCTCTATATGGAAGAAAATCAATGTAATCAATATAATTTATATCAGTGCATTGAACGATGGATCTCAAAAACCAAACTTTTATACAAAACCTTTTCTATCTCTGATTCCCAAGAGCAAAAAGGCCTTGATAGATCTGCAAGATAGTTAAATTAGGAACAAGTCTGCACTAATGTTGTAGCCACGTGGGTAATTAGCCAACAAAACAAGCATCATGGTCCTGAGCAGATTCCCTATGACTTACACCCTTTGAATCTCAAAGAGAATTTCTGAAGGGTCTGTGGAGTGCCAGTCTCCAGGTATACCATGAGATCAGGCCATAAGTGTTCTATTCATAATTTAAAAAATCCCCAAAAACCAGCTGTAAATTGAGGGCCTTAAATTCACTGTCACTCATGACCTGAACAGAGATTTAAACAAAGATTGGAAATGGTGAGTTCATGAGGGCACTGAATTCGCCCAAACCTCTGCATTCTATAAAACCAGCAGAGGCGCTGGGAAACACTCAAAAGAAGGTCCAAAATCCTAGCAGACNCTCTTGCAACATGTAAAAGTGTGTCCTGTGCATCACAGGTGTCTCAGGCTGCACTAAAATCTCAAAATCAGAACATCCCCATCATTTCTTTCCCAGGTTCACACAAACGTGCACGGCCAAATTAGTTTTGTTCACTCACATGGGCAGCCTCTACATTCCTCCCCTCTTTCTTTCACATCTGCTTCTGAGGACAGATGGGCTATGCTAACACTCAAGTGGAATTTTTGAGCCCATAATGTTTGAACAGGAATGGAATTAAATAAAGTAAATTTTCTCATTACAATGCTATCACATAAACACTCAAGAACATAGTGTGGGGTTTCAGTAGGGAATAATAATAATAATAATAATAATAATAATAATAATAATAATAATAATAAACCCCTCTCATTTTTAATTGAATCTCCCATGGAGTAAACATGGACCTAATTACTGGAAAAGGCCTGCAGGTCACCAGGACCTCAGGCCACCACAGTGTTCTTGCACTCAGAGAATAAAATATGCAGTTTGCAAGGACTGGGTGGGGGGAAAGGAAGGGCTACAAAAGACAAAGAATAAAAGCAAAACTTGCTTGATAGTTATGAAAACAAATTTAGATTATTCCTAACCTAAGTGTTACCTTTTCCATATTGAGACAGATTATGTTAACATATTTCTCAT
>WAAG01047437.1:53338-99046 GCA_013390105.1 Tichodroma muraria | reverse complement strand
GGGGCTGCCCAGGGAGGTTTGGGTCCCCGTCCCTGGAGTGTCCAAGGAGTGACTGGATGCAGCAATCAGTGCTCNAGGCTGGACATCAGGAAAAATTTCCTTCATAGAAAGTGTTGTTAAACACTGGAAGGGGCTGCCCAGGGAGGTTTGGGTCCCCGTCCCTGGAGTGTCCAAGGAGTGACTGGATGCAGCAATCAGTGCTCTGGGCATCGGGCACAGCTTGGACTTGATGGCCTGGGAGGGCTTTTCCAGCCTCGGGGATCCTGGGGTTGTGTGGTGGTGAGGAGGTTGGTGCTCCCAGGGCTGCCAGGTTCGGAGCTGTGACCTGCAGCCAGCCTGTGAGCACCACTGTTCCCTCTTCCCAGAAATGGTGCAGGGTGTGCTTGTTCCTGGCAGGATTCCCTGCTGGAGGAGTGCAGCTCATTCCCATGGAGAGCCAGGTGGAGCAGGCAGTGCTGCCAGCCCAGGGCACTCAGCTACCTGGATGCTGCGTGGGGAGCGTTGGAAGACGGCTCCTGCCTGAGTGTGATTCCTGTAGACTGCAGGGAGTGGTGGACTCCGTGGATTTCTGTCTGTGCGACTGCTTTGGAATTCCCAGCTGAGCCACTTCTTCTATAGCTCTGTCATTTTAAGACAGCTCAAGTGGCTCCTCCCTTCCCTCTCTGCCCTGGGGAGCTTGACCCAGAGGAACGTTTTCCTGCTCCCTTTCCGTCCTTGGCATCTTGTCAGTAAGCAGTGCAGAAGAAATGTGCTGGAGGGTGAATGTCTGGCTTTAAATAAGGAAAAGAGTAAAAAAAACCTGAAATTCCCTCCAGGTTCTGCCTCTGCTCTCCAGCCCCTGGCTGCAGGATGGAGCTCCTGGATGAACCAAGTTCCTCCAACAGTCTGGGAGCAGAACTGTTGGAGTGAGATGGAAAACTCATGTGTGAGCTTTTCCAACTGCCTATTTACACTAAAACAAAGATATTTTTGTTACTCCATTGATTTCGTTCTCGAGGGTGAATTGTGTAACTGAAGAATCCCAGATTTCCATGACACACAAACCCACCATGGGATTCATTGTCAATAAGGTGGGGCAGGTGGGAGTTTCTCACACTCCAGCAGCATTTTTGAGAGGAATAAAATAAATGGAGTCAGGAGGAAACTGTTAAAAAAAACCCAATTGTTGGGCAAAGCTGTTGAAGAGCCTTCAGTGAAGCTGTTCCTCTGGAGACCTTTGTGGTTGACCTTGGACCGTGTTGGATTCTGGGCATCCCTGGGTTGAGATTTGCAGCCTGGCGATGGGGCTTAAATTGCTCAGGACCTGCAGTGGTGTTTCCTGGTGATATCCAGGAGCTGGAGTTCTTCTCAGTCAGGAAGGAAAATCCCCCAAGTATAGCTGGTAAATTTTTTTTTTTACTTTCTCCTATGTAAATAATTCTTTCTTTGATTCACACAGAGCAAGAGAGAAGATCCAGTGTTATCTCCTTGCCCAGAGAAGGTTTGAAGTGCTGAATGGGTTCCCTTTTGGAAGTCCTGAAAGTTTTCTGACAATGTAGGCACGGGGAGATTGGCTTTTCCTGGGAGGGAGGAGAGGACCAGGAAGGGTTGGAGGAAGAGGCCCTGGCACAGGTTGCCTGGGGAGTTTGTGGCTGCCCCTGGATCCCTGGAAGTGTCTGAGGCCAGGCTGGATGGGGCTTGGAGCACCCTGAGGTAGTGGAAGGTGTCCCTGCCCATGGCAGGGGGTGGGAATGGATGAGCTTTAAGGTCCCTTCCCACCCAAACTATTCCATGATTCTGTGATATTTAAGACATGTTTACTTCCATGTGTGTGAATTTATTGTGGGGTGGTTTTGGGCATCATACTTTAAACAAACAGCAAGAATTTGGGGAGTTGAGGGACCCCAAAGTCTACCCCTCTTGGAAAGAAAGAATCAAATTTTAAAACTTAAAAGAATCAAATTTTATTAAAAGCCCCAAAAGCAGCAGAGGATGAAGATGTGTTGGGTGTTTTCCAATACAATGAAGGTTTTTGCAGAGGGAAGAGGCCACTTCTCCTTTGTGTCTGCAGGGGGCAGAGATAATCCCTGCAGTTGGAGCAGGGAGATAATTTGAGGATTGGAAATAGCTCTGCCTACAGAGCACAACAATCCCAAAGCAGGAACACCTGGAATCAGCAGAGGTGTTTTATTTTGGAATATCTGGGCATTTCTGGAAAGGGTATTTCAAGGCAATATTGGAAAGAATATTTCAAGGCAATATTAGATTATATACAGTAAACTACTATATTTAATGGCTCATATTTAGTGTATTATAAGGTATTTCAGTGCAGGCACAAGTACCCAGAATTATTTTTAGGTGGTTTTATCACCATAAGATTTGAAGCAAGGACTTGAAATTGGGCAAGGAACCTCTGTGTCGCCCTTGATGTGCAGCTCTGCCCTGATGTGCTACAGAAGAGACCCCAAAATGGGGCTGGTTTGGGGCTTTTCCACTGAAAACTTGTCAGAGGTGAAACTTCCCAAGTTTTGGTTTTTCTGAGCCTTTTTTCCATGTTCTGGTGATGCCTTGGAGGCTGACCTGGAGCAGAGGCCAGACGGAGCAAAAGGACAAAGTAGGGATTTATTAAAAGGCCTCAGTGGATGCACCCTGGGCAGTGCAGGAGCCCGGCTGGGCCACACCAAGGTAAACCCCAAAATGGCCACAAAATGGACAACCGGTCATGAGGTCCCACACTTTTATAAGCTTTGGTCCATTAGCATATTGGAGTTAATTGCCCAATTATAGCTATGGTTAATCAGGCTATGAAGCTCCATCCTCCTTGTTTTCTCTCTTCTCTTCACTGTTGGTTTTGCTCTTGGGCTGAAATTTGTGTTGGTTGTCCTTGGTGCCAAGCTAGAGAAGGAATGGTTTTGTCTCACCAGCTCTGTGAGGAGCTCACCAACGCTTCATATGAAACGCAGAACTACCCACTAAAACAGCACAGAACCTGAAAAATAGAAAAGCCAAAACTGAAGGCATCGCTGGAGCAGCGCAGCTGCTGGGAGTGAAGTGCAGGAGAGGGAGGAGGAGGAGGAGGAGGAAGAGAGCGAGGAGGAGGAGGCGCTCCCAGCCCGAGTGCGGGGAATGAGCGCTGCGGAGAGGGGAAGGGAAGGGAAGAAATGAGGATATGGAGCCTGCGGAGAGCATCCCGGGGAAAGGCTGGCCCGGGACCGGAGCCGGAGCCGCCCGGCGCTGATCCCACCCCCCCCCGTCCCTGCCGCCCCTCCGGAGCGCTGGATGAGGAAGAGGTGCTGTGGGAAACGCAGTATGTAATTCCCTAAATCCAGCCTGGGGAGGCAGGAGCTAATTCCTAAATCCAGCCTGGGGAGGCAGGAGCGGGGCTGAGCTTTCCGGGTGCAGCGTGTGGGGCCGGGCTGCTTTGGGTATGCGGTGCTTTGGAAGTGATCGGGACAGCCCCTGGAGTTGGTCGGACACTTGAATCGATTATGAGTGGGTGAAGTGATGAGTGTTCCCATATGCGAGGGGTCTCCAGAGGGTCCCTGGGTGGGACAGCCCTTCCTCCCACCGTGCCCCCTGCTCAGGCTGGATGGGGCTCGGAGCAACCCCCTGGGGCTGGGATAAGATGGGATTTAAGGTCCCTTCCCACCCAACCCGTTCCATGATTCTGCCCAGTGCAGGGAACCTCTGAACCAGGGAGAAGTTACTGTAACTGCTCCAAATAAAGCATTTCCAATCGATTTTAATGGATGAGCTGGAGTTTGAGGTGGTTTGGTCCCACTAATCCTGGCAGGGCTTTGTAACAATCACCTGATGTTTTTATCAGTTGGTTTGGGAGGTGGATGTGGCAGAGCTGTAAAGATACTAGAAAATTAGGGATTATGGAGGCTTTCAAGATTAACTGGATAATGATAAAGGAGATGTCAGGCTGAGGAGTGCAGCGACTGCAGCTGGGAGTGTTGTTGGGGACACTCAGGAATGGGAAAACAGAATTCTTGAAGTTCTCCAGTTTGTTTTGGAATTTCATCAAACTTGGAAAAGAAGTCAGACTAAACCCAAACTGCACCCATCCTCTGATCTACCTCCTTCCACCTTGTTTTCTTCCGGGTGAAATATTTGGAAGGTAGAAGTTGCATTTTAAAATGTTTTTTTTAAATTTGATACAGTTTCTGGAAGGTGTTGCTGGGAGATGCATGGTCTGGGAGTGTCTTGTGGGACGCTCTGTGTTCCATGAGGAGATGGATGGTCTCCTCTTGCTTCCCCTCATTCATTGTGTTTATCCCAGCCTTTCCCTCGCCCCTCATCCAGCCCTGGGTGTTCCACACCCTCACTCCTGTTCCCACCTGGGTCACCTCCTGAGTTTCAGTTGCTCAGCAAGAAGTGACATCATGATTCCAGCATTTCCCTTGGAAAGAAAGGAGAAAGCTCATCCTGACACAGAGCAACAGGGCAGGGAGCCTTTCCCAGGCACCTTCTGCTGTTCCTGGCACCCAGGTAACTCTTGATTTACAGCAAAGCAGGCTAAATCCAGGGATAAACCTGCAATCTGTTGATAAACAGGGAACTTCGGGACTGATTTCCAAGTGTTTAGATGAGTGACTGTGGGTGTGACTTAAATATTAGCAGGAGGAGGCTGGGGGCAGCTGGCAGAAGAAATGCAGAGCTGTGGCAGTTTGGGAATGTGATCCTTATGGAGAGGATCTTAAGGTTTTTTTCTATGATCCTGCCTTGATTTCCTGCAGCAGGAGTGGAGCTGAGTTGTCTCCTCCATCCCTGCTGATCAGGGGTTGGGAATGAGGATATGATACAGAATATAAATGTGTGTGTATGTATGGCCCTGTAAAGGTATTAACTCTGGTCTCAGTGTCAAAACCCAGATCCTGCTTCCAGCTGGTCCCTGGATCCGGTATCAAAGCTGGAAATGCTTGTTTTGAGCTAAATCCTATCAAGACCTGCCTCTCCTCTCCAATTAAAAACGCAATCTCTTGTGGTGGTCATTTTCCTCTTAAGAACTGCCGATTCTTACCAAAGCCATCAATAAATATGCCGATAATTTAATGAAATCACTGTGTGTACGTGCACTGCCAGCATTAGCTTCCCTAGCTAGAATGCACAGAGTAAAGATAGTGTGATCTGGCTCAATTTCTCCTTTTTCCACACGGAATTCTTGCACAGTCCCTGCCTCTATATTTAAATGTGCCCACAGAAAGTGGTTCCAACTTAAATGCTGTAATATGAACATTTTCTTCTTGCTGTAAAATCCTTGTAATCCAGATGGAGTGGGAAGAAAATGATCAAATGCAAACTATTAATCCATGTGTGTCCTGGAGATTCCCAATTCCCACTCCATGCTCTGGATCCCGCTGCACACACGCAGCAGCTCCCGGCTGCGGCTGCTGGGCTATGAATTGGGATTTGTGCTGCTTTTTTCCTCTGGAATTACTCATTCCCTCGAGACTGGGAAAATTAAAGTTGGGAAAATCCAATGGTTTCGGAATGGAGGGGCGAGAAAATGGATCTCAGGGAGGACAGGGCTGGAGGAGCCTCCAGGGGTTTGTTACGGAGCTGTTGGGATGTGAAATGTGGCCGAGCGACTAAAATGGATAATGGATTTTCTGATAAAAAAGAAAGGAGTTCTGATCTTTATTTTAAGCCAATGTCCTAAAAATAACCTCCAGCAGCATTTAAAGGGACAAGCTTCCTAATCTCCCCCTCCTTCACCAAAAAACCAGCATCCCTCTGGGTTTGGGGCTGGAAATCCAAGAGCAGCGCTCCGAGCCGGCCCCAGCCGAGGCTCCCCGGGCTGGGGCTGCTGGGGGCGTTCTCGATCCCGTTTTTTTGGCAGGATGAGGCGGCTTTCCGGCAGGGATGGAGTTAAGGGCTGCTCCGTGGTGCATGCTGGTACGAGGCTGGTTTGATGATGGAGCCGTAGTGCCCTGCTACCGGCATGTGCCGGGAATGGCTGATGGGAAGTGTGGCACTGGAATAAGGACATTTCCCTGGGCCGTTGTCTCTTCATTCCTGTGGGTTTTCCTCCATCCTAAAGCTCCCAGCCATGTAGGAGGCAGCCTCGGCGAGAGCGATCCCGCGGTGGGGATGAAGGGTAGGGGCTGCTGGGAGACAGGATCCCTCCGCTCCTTCTGCAACGCCGGCTGTCTGAATAAATTCCACAAGGGTTAGTGGCCTTCCCGGCGTTCTGGATGGATCCCTGGGGCTTCCCTGCCGTGCTGGGCGGCCACGGACGGGCTGCTCTACTGGGGTGTGTGCCCGGGGTGGGGAGGGTGTGTTTGACCCCATGCCAGGAATATTAGGGATGCACGTGTGGAATCTGCCCTGCAGGCATCACATGCTACAGCCCTGCTGGATTTGGTTGGAGATGGACAAAGTGTGGGGCTCCTGCTTTATCAGGTGTTTAAAAAATCTAGATTGACTCAGTTTTAATACAAAACCCCCTTAAATCTGCTGATAATTTGTTCTTTTTGGGCACCTTTAATTGTGCAGGGTGTTGGTGTGTTTGTCATGGGTAAATCAGTCCCTGTGCTGGTGCCTGGATGTATTTTTTTAGTTCTAGGCCAGATTCCTTTGGAGTTGAGATGCAATGAGAGCGTTGCCGTGTCGGTCCTGTGCTGCTCCCTGCCCACGCTGTGGTGGGAGGCAGAGACGTTCACCAGGAACACTGAGCTGTGATTTAAGGTGTACACTAAAATACCCCATCTGTTACTGCCCTCTGTGTTATTCCAGGTGTTTCCCATTAGAGCTCGGTGCTGGGTGTGCAGCAGCACTGTCCTTTATGGGATAAAGGATGCTCTGCCCAAATCTTCACTGGTTTGGGGCAGAAATCCCCATTTTGGTGTTTCTTCCTGAGTGGGATGAAGCAGGAAAAGGCTGAACTGCCTTTCAGTTCAACTTCTGTGTTGCTTTGTGGCAGCACAACAATTCATGGAAGTGTTCCAGGCCAGGTTGGACAGGGCTTGGAGCAGCCTGGGATAGTGGAAGGTGTCCCTGCTCATGGCAGGGGCTTGGAGTGGATGAGCTTTAAGGTCCTTCCCAACCCAAACCATTTCCATGATTCATCAGCGGAGGGGCTGAGCAAAATCTGGTGTCTCACAGTGAAAATTGATGGTGAGAAATGGGGATTTGCAGGATATTGTTTGCTTTCCTTGCAGACCAGGGACGGCTCCCCTGGTCCTGGGCACTGGCAGCTCATCACATCCCGTGTCTCATTTCTAATCCTGCTGTGTTCCAAGGGTCTGCCTGCAGGGACCTGGGAACTCCTGGTGATTACACCTGGGCCTTGTGATGGTCAAATCCAAATGTTGCTTTCTTTGATGTTGTTTGGGATAATGGCAAGACAAGGGTGAATGACTTCCCACTGCCAGAGGGCAGGGATGGATGGGATATTGGGCAGGAATTGTTCCCTGGGAGGGTGGGCAGGCCCTGGCACGGGGTGCCCAGAGCAGCTGGGGCTGCCCCTGGATCCCTGGCAGTGCCCAAGGCCAGGCTGGACATTGGGGCTTGGAGCAGCCTGGGACAGTGGGAGACGTCCCTGGCCATGTCAGGGGTGGCACTGGATGGGCTTTAATGTCCCTTCCCACCCAACCCACCATCCATTCCATGATCCCATGGTCCTGTGTCACTCCGCTCCCGCTGTGGTCCCGTCCTCTCAAGCGTCACTTCACACTAAATTATTTTATCTAAATGCAATTTCCTTCCCCCAGAAAAGGGTCCGGAAAGGAAGAATGCAAATAGGTCAAATCAAAATTCAAGCAGTTGAGGATTTACAGCTGGCTTCAGATGACCAAAAAAAAAAAAAAAAAAAGAAGTCTTATTTATCAAATCCAGATTGTCCCCTTCCCTTTGCTTTCCTTCTCGAGCTGTTTTTCCAGCTGGGTGACGTAAGGACATGCGTGTTCCAGGAGTTCTGCACAGGGCTTTACATAACCAGGCTTCAGTGGAGAATAAAATGCCCCAAACCAGAATTATTCTCATCAAAAGCTGTAACCAGCCTTGTGTGAAAATTTGGGGGAAGGTGAGTGCTGGAGAAATGGGGAATGAACTTGGGAACTACAGGGAAGAACCTGGGGAAATGTTTCTGAGGGTGTCTGAGGTGAAATTAGGGTATTTCTGTGGCTGGCCTGGTCTTTTTCTGCCCCCAAAGCATCTTTCCCTCATTTTATAGTGGTATTTTGGGAAAGCTTTGCAGTGACATGGAAAAATTTTCCCTGTCTGATGGGGGAGCATCCATTTCACACATGTGGAACAGATTTGACAAACCCAGAGGCTTTGGCCCTGGGACATGACAGGCAAATATTTGTCATGTTTTAACAGCAGACTGAACCCCAAAGCTGGAAAAATGTTGGCTTTTAAAACCAATTTACTGTAAAAACTGTGATGTGCAAAGTCTGTCGTTCTGGTAAGCACATTCCCCATTGGAAATGCAATATTTTGGATGGGGAAATACATCCCAAGGAGGCTTCGCTTTTAATTTAGAAATCCTCATGCTGTGATTTTTTTTTTTTCCCCTACCAAAATTTTGTCCTTAAATCCACTTATCTCCTCAAAAGGAGCTGCCTGAAGTATGTTTAAAATGCTGATGACTTTTAATGAGCAGCCCAGGGAAAAGCTGGGCCTGCCTCTGCTCAGCAGGAGATTCCTTGGGAACAGAAGAGCTCAGCCTGGAGGCTTTGGGTGGCTTTAGGAGTTCCTTTTGTGCTTGTAAGACAAAACCAATTATTGAATCTTTGGGTTGAATGATTCAATATTCCAGAACAAATGGGTTGGAAAAGGACCTTAAAGCTTTTCCAGTGCCACCCCCTGCCTTGGGCAGGGACACCTTCCATTGTCCCAGGCTGCTCCAGGCCCCATCCAGCCTGGCCTCGGACACTGCCAGGGATCCCCATCCAAATTGTGCCAGTGCTCTTTTGATTGTACAGAGGCAAAGGAAGGTGAGGATGGATTTAAGGAGATGTTTTGTTCTGTGTTTGTGTGTTAAGGGGCTGATCTGGTTCAGTCAGAGCTGATTCTTGGGTTTTGGGTTCATGGCCAAATTAAGGAGGAAGGACTGAGGTGCTGAAGTCTTTAGAGAAAGAGGAATGCAGACACTTCACTTGCTGTGCACAGAAAGGTCTGTGGGTAGCTTACAGATAAAGATAATTAGCTTATCGTTAGTTAATTTTGAGGATCTCAAAGCTCTTGCCAGTAGAAGCAGTGCTGTTCCTGCTTCCAGAGGGCATTTCCATCAGGAATTTCCCTCTCCAGCTCCATGCTGTGTGTTTGTTGCTCGGTTTCTTACCATGCCCAAATGCAATCTATCATTAATATTTGGTGGTGATATGGACAATTATCCTCAAAGGAATTTCAGAACCTGGGCTGCACCTGGCCCATGGCTTCAGCACACAGAGGGGACCATAAAATAGATGGAAAAATGCATTTCTCTCTCTACAGACATGCAGAGTGCATTTATTTCATGGTCCAGCTAGGAACCATTTAAATGAATGTTTAAAGTCTGCTCAGGAATGAGCTGGATTAAATTTCCAGGAGGAGCAAGCACGTGGCTGCTGGAGCGTTGATGATGGACAGGCTGCATCCTGCTCCCAAAGCAGATGTCTTGGTTCAGCCTTTCTCCAGATTTATTTAGAAATTTCTTGAGGTGGGGAGCTCTTTCCTGAGAGTTCTGGCATGAGGAGGTGCTGAATCCATCGGTTGCATCCTGGTTGTTCTGCTCCTGGGTTAAGAGTCCGGAGTTTGGGCTGGGGATGTGCCTGGCTGGAGCTGCGGGGGAACTGGAGGTGTTTTGTTGCAGCTTTAGCAGTTGTGGCTGCTGATTTATTTGTGAAAAGCACTTAAAATCTGTAATCAGGGCTGGTGGACTCACCTCGTTTGAAATAAAGCCTGGATGTTCCTCAGCTGAGTCACACAGGGTGCATTGACATGGAGCCCTGCCTGATTTCCTTTGCTGTGGATGGTTTTTCCAGGTGAAATAACAATGTAGGAGTGTCCACCAGGATGTTTGGAGATGTTTCATGTTGTGGAATCCTTCCATTTCAAGAAGTGGGAGCTCAGGGAATTCAGTGTGACCTGGGATGTCCAAGTCAGAAGTGGAAGGAAAACCTCTCCCCACGACTGCCCTTGACCCCCAGGGCTGGGGGAGGTAGATGTGGAGGTATCTCTGTGCACTGGGCTGTGCCAGGGGGAATTCAGGCTGGATTTCAGGGAAAGGTTCTTCCCCAGAGGGTGCTGGCACTGCCCAGGCTCCCCAGGGAATGGGCACGGCCCCGAGGCTGCCAGAGCTCCAGGAGCCTTTGGACAGCGCTCCAGGGATGCCCAGGCTGGGATTGCTGGGGGGTCTGGGCAGGGCCAGGGGCTGGGCTGGATGATCCCTGTGGGTCAGCTCAGGGTATTCCATGATTTTCTTCCATGATTCTCACTGGGATGAGCTCATAGGGCAGTGAGTGTCTGTGGCCGTCAGGGAATGTCGCAGTGCCCGGAGCTGGCCAAGCCCATCCTTCACAGCAGGGAGCCCTCAGCGCTCAGGAAAGCTGCAGATCATGTGCTGAGGGCAGGGAATGTTCATTTTCTTTCCAAATAATGCCCTCTCTGTCCTGTTCCCTTTCATTTTTAGCAGCTGTGAAGGTGGATTCCTGCCCATGAGCACATGTGGCTTTGCTGGGACAGGATGCATCCCAGGGATGTGCAGGTGCCATGGAAATGGTTCAGGGACACGGTTTGGGGTTGGGCCTGGAGGTGTTGGAGGTTAGTGGTTGGACTCCATGACCTTAAAGGGCTTTTCCAACCCAAATAATCCTGGCATTCTGTGACATGGATGCACTGCCTGGGAGCTCCCGGTCCGGGCACAAGGCAGGAGCTGCTCTGCACCTCGGAGCTGATCAGCAGCAATCACTAATAACAGGAGTTTATTAGCTGTATCTTAATTACAAAGCACAGTAATTAGGGAGGAAGTGGCCATCTTGACAGCCTGATGGTGTTAATTAGAGACCAGGAACGCTCTTATAGAACTGGAAGGGATACGAACTCCCAGCTCCATCAAATGGCTCTGCAAATAGAGGCCCTGGCCGCAGCAGGACTGGATTTCTTTATTTCTTTTCCCTTTTTTTCCTGATCTGTCTGTGCTGACAGCCAGCACAGCACTTCCTGGGGAGACCGTGCAGCATGGAGTGCCCTTCTCCCTCTCTGTGCCAAGCTGCTGAGAAATTCCAGGGATGGATTGGTTGTTCTGAGGAGCTTCTGGCAGTAAATCATTGACAGGAACTGCTGTGCAGGGAGCAGAGCATGGCCCGGCCTCAGCCCTTCCTGCTCCGTGTCCTGCTGCTGGAGCAGCTGTCAGTGCAGCCAGTGCTGCTGCGCTGCTGCTTCCTGCAGGGATCAGACCAGGATTTTCGTGTGCTCCCACAGCATGAACTGAGCCTGCCCAGGAGGGGCCCTGGGGTTGTCCTGGCTGTAAAGGAGGTGGGTGCCAGGCATGGGGCCCATGTGGGATGGTCCATGGCTCACCACAGACAGTGGAACTGTGACTTCATGCTCTAACCTGGGACATGTGACAGTGGCCTGGCCTTGGGGACAGGTCTGTTGTCCTGTGATACCCGTGAAATCACAGGTCCTTGCAGAGGACGTGACCTGGGGACAGAGGGGCTACAAAGCTGCTGCTTGGAAAAGCCCTGGGGGTGTGCCCAGGTGGCCAAGAGGCCAAGGGCACCTGGGCTGTGCCAGCCCTGGGGTGGCAGCAGGAGCAGGACAGTGCCCGTCCCCTGGGCTGGCACTGCTGGGACACCTCCAGTGCTCTGGGACCCTCCTGAGCAGAGAGGCCTGGAGGGGCTGGAGCGTGTCCAGGGAAGGGAACGGAGCTGGGGAAGGGACTGGAGCCCCAGGAGAGGCTGAGGGAGCTGGGAAGGGGCTCAGGATGGAGCAGAGGAAGCTCAGGGGGCCCTTGTGGCTCTGCACAACTCCTGACAGGAGGGGACAGCTGGGGGGGTCGGGCTCTGCTCCCAGGAACAGGGACAGGAGGAGAGGGAACGGCCTCAGGCTGGGCCAGGGGAGGCTCAGGGTGGATTTTGTAAAATTACTTCATGGGGAGGGCAGTCAGGCATTGAAAGGGGCTGCCCAGGGAGATTTGGAGTCCCCATCCCTGGAGGTGTCCTGGAGCCTGGATGTGGCACTCAGTGCTCTGGGCTGGTGACAGGGTGGGGATTGGGCAGAGCTTGGACTTTATGGGCTTGGAGGCTTTCCCTTCCCGTGGGTTCTGAAGGAGCAGGATTGAAATCCAAAGGCAGAAGGAATGTAAGTTGGATGCCTTTGTGGGGCTGCTGCTGCCTCCTGCGCGTCTCTGCTGTGCCTTTGGCAGGTCCTGACCTTCGGGAATCGGAGGACAGTGGATAACTGACACCCCTGGATCCTCTTACCCCGGGTAAGCTGAGCCCTGGCAGCTCAGGAGGGTTTCAGTGCCCATCAGGACGTGTCTCCATCTCTCTCTGCACTGCGGCTCAGCCTGGATGCTTCTCCAAAGCCTGGGATGAGCTGAGCTTGGGGCCTGCAGGGACGTGCTGAGCCCTGATCCTGAGGCAGGGGACACGTTAGCTGCTGGATTTGGGAGAAGGGAGGCTCAGGTGCTCTCTCTGAGCTGCTCTGGGTGGCTCAGCAGCAGTTTGGGATGGGCTGTCCGTGTCCCAGCACACCATCGCTGCTGTTATCCTGGTGCTGCTGGCTTTTGCTGTTCCCCTGTGATCCTGCACAGCCGTGGGTGTGACAGGGTCAGGGCCACCACAGCCCTGTCCCTTCCCTGCCTCCCTCTCCCTCTGCTCCCCGTCCCTGGGAGTGAAGGCCCTTGTCATCCATCTCCTTGTTCACAGGGTTAGTGAGGCAGGAGAGAGCTGACAGGAGTGTAGGAGTGTCCTTTGCACGTCTCCCTCTGCTTTCCGTGAGCGGGAGGAGGCCTGGGGCAGGATGTGTGTTCCCTGCTGATGGGAGACTTCCAGAAAAAAAAGAAGCTCCTGGTAGAAAACATAAAATAAACAAGTCCTGGGCCAGCTTCACTGTGGTGAGCCCCTGGGAGTGGCCCTGGGTACACCAAGGATGACATTTTCCTCAGGGATGAGAGCTCCTGGGAGAGCTCTCAGGGGGAGAGGCTGGCCCATCTGTGAGCTCTCCTCCTCGCCCTGCTGACATTGGAGATGGACCTGGGGCTGGAAAATGTTTAAGCATCATAAAAAATGGATGTTCAGTGATGCAGGAGGAGACACCCAAGACCCGCGATGGCTTCGGTAGCAGCGTGCCGGGGTTTGCTGTTGTCCGTGGAAGAGCAGGGTGTCACCCCTAGCTGTGACAGTGCTCACTTCTGTGAGCTTCTGCTCTGGAAAAGACCTAAATTTCCTGCAGAATATTTGAATTTTAGTTATTTCTGCCCTTTTCTGGAATTGTTCCTGTCTAGGGAAGCTGCTGTGCCTGGCCTGGTGTCCTGCTCCTGCCTGTCACCCCTTCAGGGACTCAGGGTCCCCAAGCTCATGGTGCCACCAGACTGTGGCAGCTGCTCCATTTCAGTGTGGCAGAGTGATGCAAATCGTAGTAATCACTGGATACTGAAGGATTCAGTGATTAACGAACAGAAACAATTAATTAACAAGTTTTGTACATTTTCTGACGTGTTTTGAACAAGAACAACTGACTGAATTATTTATGATGCCACTTGTGTCTGTGGCTGAATATTCCCTTGGAGATGGTCCGGGAGCTGCAGGCAGGGCAAGTCTGGGATCAGGTGTGGGCTGTGAATTCAGAGGGTACAGAGAAATAGGAGCAGGGGTGGTTTGGTGAAGGGCAGATGGGTGATGTTCAGCTGGATGTGGATCTTTCAGAGGCTCAGAAAGAGACACAGAGGTCTCTGCCTCTGTCCTGCTGATATGGATCTATCCAGGGATGAGAAATGCTTTCACAGGCAGCTTTGGGAGGGGCTGGTGGGGAGGGTAACTGGATATCCAGGCTGACTGCAGGATTATGGAGTGATGGGGCCTTCTGCAAGGTGACTGTAGCTCCCAGTCATGGAATGGCCTGGGTGGGAAGGGACCTTAAAGCCCATCCAGTGCCACCCCTGCCATGGGCAGGGACACCTTCCACTGTCCCAGGCTGCTCCAAGCACCAATGTCCGAGCCTGGCCTCGGACACTTCCAGGGATCCAGGGGCAGCCACAGCTGCTCTGGGCACCCTGGGCCAGGGCCTGCCCACCCTCCAGGGAACAATTCCTTCCCAATATCCCATCTCTCCCTGTCCTCTGGCTGTGGCATTCCCTGTGTCCTGTCCCTCCAGGCCCCTGGTCCCAAGTCCCTCCCCATCTCCCTGGAGCCCCTTTGGGCACTGACAGGGCCTGCTGGGATCCCTGGACACTTCCTGGGCTTGCAGAGGAAATGAGGAGCTGAAGGTGATGCTGCAGGCACTGGGGCTGTGTGCTTGCCTCCTGCCAGTGGGGCCAGTCCTGGCTTCTCCCGCGGGGATTCCTGGCAGGGGAGCAATTTCCAGGTGTGACAAGGGGCAGTCACTGTCCCTGGCGCCAGCTCTGCACCGGAACTGCTCCTGGAGTTCAGCACTTGGTGTGTCACTGCTGTTCCGGGCTGGAGAATGAAAAAGTTTCTATTTTTATCAAGCCATAATTTTAAATTTTTTTGATTCTTTTTCTGGCAATGAGCTGTGCTGCTGAGCCCCCAATTATCTGCTAATGAGCCATTATTTCCCCGTAATCACTCCTTCCCCTCCTTGTTTTTGCTCTTCACTATTCACAAGTGCCCGCAGGGGACAGCAGGGACATTTGGCCGTGTCCAGCAGGACTAACTGTGACTCTCCTGTGCTCCCACAAAAGCATCAGCTGGGTTCATTTTATCTCCTCCTGTGTTCCCTGCCAGCTCTGCCCCTCAGTCTCTGAGATTCCCGTTCAGGAGGTTTCAGGGCTAGATCCATACTTCTCCCTAAGGCTTTCCATCTTCTTACCCTGGTGGAAATAGGGAACAGAGTACTGGAAAGGCTGAGCAGTGAAAAGGCTGAGCAAAACCACATCCACCAATCCTCCACCTCCTCCAAAACCCAGCGAAGTGGCATCTTGCAAAGCTCCCTTGGCTCCTCCTGAGAACAGTTTTGGAAAGATTGTGGAGAAATCCACTTGGAGAGACTTGTGGAAGCAGCACTGATGCCTGCCTGTGTTTCAGCCCACGTACATATACACATACACATACACATCATACACATACACATACACATATACATACACATACACATACACATCATACACATACACATGCACATACACATATACATACACATATACATACATATACACATATACATATACATATACATACACCTACACCTACACCCACACGTATACATATATATATTATATATATATAGGTATTTATAAAATCACAGAATGGTTTTTACGTTGGAAAAACCCCCTGAGAGCATCAAGTCCAGCTGTTCCCCTAGGACATCCAAGGCCACCACTGAACCCTGTCCCCAAGTGCCACATCCACGTGGCTGTTAAATCCCACCAGGGATGGGGATCCAGCACTGACTGCCCTGGGCAGTAGTNTGCTCCGTTTTCCAGCTTTGCTTTCTCAGTATCTCGAGTATTCCTTGTGGATTATCAACATGTCTTCAGTTGACTCCTCCCAGTTCTGCCCGTCACTGTCCCTTTGGGATGTGTTTCCCAGCCCCAGTGCCATGAGGGGTGTCTTCTCCTGGGGCACTCTGAGGGTGCAGGATCCCAAACTGGTCATGAGGGCTGGTGAGGATTTAACAGAAATCACCTCATGTCTCAAATTTGTCTTCTCTGTTCCTATAACCCTGAATTCATCTGCTATTTTAGCTTACTTTTAAAGGTTCCATTGGAATTGGTGTGCTTTTAGAAGAAGCCATGACCAGTGGCTCCCAGGGCTGCCTGTTGGGTGGGGTCTCTCCACTGATGCCGTGTGGAGTCTTGGATTGATCACATCCTGCATTTCATCTCCATTTCTTCAGTGTGTCTATCCTATTTGTAGTTTAAACCCTGCCTTTTGGTGTGTTTAAAACTCAATCTGTGTGACTCTGTAGCCTGAATTTCAACTTACTAGGTTTGTTCAACTTATTGGGTTGTTGGGAAGATCCCATTTGTGCTGGGAAGTGACTGCATGACTGCAGTCCAGACAAAGTGCAGCCTGTGCTGCTCAGGATTATTGACCAGGAACATCATTATTTTGTAATTGCAGCAATAAAATGTTCAATAGCCAGGCTGGGAATGCTGCAGTGATGGGAATGGAGATGCTTTGTGCTTTCTCGCTGCCCGTTTTTGTATCCTGCTTATTTTCATAGAATCATGGAATGATTTGGTCTGGATGGGCTTAAAGCCCATCTTCCACCCCTGCCATGGGCAGGGACAACTTCCACTATCCCAGGTTGCTCCAAGCCCTGTCCAACCTGGCCTTGGGCACTGCCAGGGATCCAGGGACAGCCACAGCTGCTCTGGGCACCCTGTGCCAGGGCCTGCCCACCCTCCCAGGGAACAATTCCTTCCCAATATCCCATCTGTTCCTGCCCTCTGGCAGTGGGAAGTCATTCCCTGTGTCCTGTCCCTCCATCCCTTGTCCCCAGTCCCTCTCCAGCTCTCCTGGAGCCCCTTTAAGCACTGGCAGGGGCTCTGAGGTGTCCCTGGGGCCTTCTCTCCTCCAGGTGAGCACCCCTAGGAGCAGTGGCCTTTGATCTCTGGGTTTGCTCTATGGAGCCCCATCGCCAGGTGGGCCCTCCCCCCCTGCTCCCACTGAATGTGACTTCAGGATATGTCCCAGCTTGTCACGAGCAGCCAGTTTTCCCTATTTTTAGGCTCCCATTTGCCTGTGCAGCTTTCCCTTTGCATTAGCAGGAGAAAGCAACAGCCCTGCCAGGTTGGTGTAATTGCTGAGCGATCACCCAGATTTGGAATGATTTATGAATGATTATTTTCCCTACTATTTTGATGATTAATTCTCAGTGTAATTCTTTCTAACCACCAAAATTCCGCCTATTCCTGCATCTGCAGCTGCTATAAACCTCATCCATCTCCCTGGCAGCCGGGCCAGGCTATTAAATATAGATCCCTGCTCCATTTAATATTCATAGCGATTAAAAGTGATGAAAGCAGCTGTGTCTGCCAGAGCCAGGGTGGAAATTGCTCTGCTTCAGGAATGACGGGTGAGCAGCGTATCGCAGGGATCTGGGTAATTCCACACAGGAAGGGCTGCTGGTTCTGAATCATGCCCTTGCTTGGTGTTGGGATAAACGGGAAATCTGGAAAGGAGGTGGGATTGATTTCTGTAGATTTACTGTGCGGAGAAAGAGCTTGGGGTTTCGGCTGGAATGGCTGCAGGATTTGCTGCTGGCTGATCCTCATGGACATCCTCCACTCTGTCTGTGGGAGGAGAAAAGGCTTTTCCCAGTCAGAGGGATACTTTTCATACTTTCAGATCCAAAACTCCCAGACAAGTTGGGAAAAGGCAGGAGAAAGTGCACAAGAGGTGGAACTGGGAATGGAGGCCATAATCCATGCCGTGCTGGTGGTTGGACCATCCGGGCACCCGAAGGCAACTTGTTCCAGGAACTGGGAGCAGCCAGGGTTGGGACTCCGATGCTTCCAAGCTCTGCTCCCCCTGGCAGATGTGCAGGTCCTGCTGCTGAATCAGCTGCTGAGATGCCCCATTGTCACTGCTGTGCTCTCTGGTGGCTTTGGGGCAGCCCAGGAATGCTGTTTGAATTAAAGTCATCAGCATTCCTTCTATCCCATCAGGGCTTTCCCTGTGGACAGCACTCAGCGATCCCTGCTCTGGCTGCACTTCACTCCTGCAGTATTGGTCCTGCACTTCCAACCCCCCCGTCAGCTCGTTCCAGCTGCCTCCAGGAGGAAGCTGGGTTTAATTTCCAGCACAGGGTTAGTCCTGCCTCCAGAGGCTCCAGTGGAGTGGTAGGAAAGTGGCTCAGGCTTGCAGGAGGATTGGGGAGAGATTCAAGGTAACGTAGGAAGGATGAGGACTGCTGCTGGAAATGAGGATACTTGGGAAGGGAAAGTTTTCCACTCACAGGGAGAAGGAAGGTGAGGGATGGAGGAAGGTGAGTGCTGTAGGGTGAGGAGAGCTGTGCTGGACTTGGAGAGGAGATAAGCAGGGATGAACTGCCTGCCCCAGCTATGGTGTGGGGCTGAGGAGCTGTGGTGCTTTGGGCTGGAGACATCACAGCCAGACTCTGGATGCAGTTTGGAAATTTTGGAATAAAAAAAGCTGAACCCTTCAATCCCTTCTCCTCCTCCTGGTTTATCCCTGAAAAGGCTCTTCCCAGCTCTGCTCATCCACTGGAATGGGCAGCACTGGAACAGCCCAGCCATGAGCAGCAGCTCCCTGGGATTGCTCCCTGATGGTTTTGGGGTGGGAGCTCAGTGTGGCAGTGCCTCCTGTGGGATCTCTGTCCCTGGGACCCCCATGGACTGCACTGCAAAGCCCCAGTATGTCCCCAGAGCATGGGGATGCTCTGGTGATGTGCCTTCAGCCAGCAGCTTTCCCACCAGCTCTGGAGAAATTGCAGGCAATGGCAAACATTTATCTGAGGGAAGATTCCAGGATGGAAAAGGGGTGGAAAGGGAGCTCTGCCTTGGTGGCTCTGGCGGGATGCTGCTCCAGGCGCTGAGGTTTGTGTTCTCTGGGCTGAGAAACGAGCCCGAGGAGGCTTACGGCCGATGGCTGCCGATCCATTTTCCATAGATTAAATTGCATCACAGCTCCAAAAATAATCTCCCCAGCTTACGGTGAGGCTGCCTGTTCCTATAGCAACACTGCGAGCCCGTGCCCTACAAACTGAACCAGCCCGGATGGCCAGAGCTGGTCCCGAGTCCAAACGAAGCATGAGGGGCTGGGCTTGGGGAGCACTTGGATTTGGGGGTGGAGGTGTAAAAATCCTGGAGTGTTCCTGGAGAGGGGATTTATGAGAAGCTGCCGTAGTTTGTGTCTCTGGGATTTGAGCCCGTGCTCGCAGATGTTCCCCGAGTGCATCGTGAGGAGAGCAGGAAGCAGCAGCTGCATTTGTGGAGCCTTCCCGGAGCAAGGGGGGGGAAGGAGGAGGAAAAGGAGGAGGAGGGTGTTATGTGGGTTACTGCAGTGCCTGGGGCCAGCCCTGCTGTGCCACACTTGTGTTGTGGCACAGGGAAGAGGGATGGGCTTGGAGCTGGGTGGTGATGGCCGCTCACACTCCGCTCAGCCCAAATCCACTGCTCCGGCCCAGGGTCCTGGAGGTGTTGGCACCAAGCCCTGCACAAGGCCTGGGCAAAGCTTGGCTGCAGGATGGAGAGAGGGATGAATTCAAATCGTGGATAGTCCCTCTGTGCCACTGGTGAGGACAGGGAAATCTCCAGAGCACACTGGGAATGCAGGAATCCTTAGGAGGGTGCTGTGGAGGCTGGGCTTCCTTGTCCACAGCACAGGATCCAGAGGTACCTGGCAGTTTGTTGTCGAATTTTTCCTGCCAGCCTTCCATGTTTGTTTTCTTGAGGAGCTTTTGTTCCCTGGGGAAGAGCGACAGGAATTCCTGCTGAATGTCTGCCTTTCATTCCGAGCAGGAGGAAGAGCAGGGTGAGCCAGGGTGAAGCTCCTGAGCTAGGGGTGTGCTGCTTCCCGAGGGGATCCAGGGCCACCTGCATCCCAGCAGGGGACTGGAGCCCCTCTGCCACCCCCTGAGGGTTTGCTGCTCTTAGGGAGGGTCTTTATTCCATGGAGAGCAGATGACAGAGCTGGAGCACCAGGAGGAATGAGGGTTGGGTGGGAGCATCGCTGTCGTCCTGCATGGATAGAGGAGATCCATCACTGAGCCCTTCCCTCTGCAGGGACAGGGTGTGCTGGGGGTTGGAAACCATGGATTAAAGCACTCTTTGTGTCCTTGGAGGATCTCCCTGTGTGGAGGAGGCTTTTTGCTGGTCCCGGACACGGTCCTGATCCGCTTTGGCCCTGCCCAGCTGGGGGATGTTGGTTTGAGGTTTAATGGGATTTAGGAGCTGCTGGGAGCTGAGGACCCAAAAAGACCAAACTGGGAGAAAGGAGTGAGGGCAGCATCCAGAGACAAGGAGCACAGAGCATTGGAATAGAATCCCAGAATCATTAAGGTTGGAAAAGTTCTCTGAGATTGAGTCCAACCACTCCCAGCACTGCCAAGGCCACCACTGACCCCTGTCCCCAAGTGCCACAGCCACATGGCTTTAAATCCCTCCAGGGATGGGAGCTCCACCCCTTCCCTGGGCAGCTGTGTCAGTGCCTGACCACCCTTTCCAGGAAGAAACGTTCCCAAAATCCACCCTGAGCTCCCCTGGCCCAGCCTGAGGCCATTCCCTCTCCTCCTGTCCCTGTTCCTGGGAGCAGAGCCCGACCCCCCCGGCTGTCCCCTCCTGTCAGGAGCTGTGCAGAGCCACAAGGGCCCCCTGAGCTTCCTCTGCTCCATCCTGAGCCCCTTCCCAGCTCCCTCAGCCTCTCCTGGGGCTCCAGCCCCTTCCCCAGCTCCGTTCCCTTCCCTGGACACGCTCCAGCCCCTGAGCATCCTCCACCTCAGCCAGTCCTCACTTCCCGTGTTCTGGCTCCTCCTCATTCCCTGCATGTTTGGAATCCCCTTCAAAACCATCACTAAAACTCTGGGCTGTGCTGGAAAATGTTTCAGCCAGATCCTGCTGGGTGTCCCTCTCCATCACCCAGTGGGAGTCGTGTTTCCCCTCCTCCTCTTCCCTCTCCTAAATCCTCCCAAGTCTTTAGGAATCTGTGTTTTTGCAGCTTCTGAGGGGTTCTGTGACCCCGAGTGGGTGCATTTAGGAGCCCCCCATTCAGGTTGAAGTCCCAGTGCTGTGTTCTTGCTGGTCTCGCTGCACTTTGGCTTCTGCAAATCCCCTGTGGTCCCTCCTTGAATGAGGAGCCCTGGATAGACTCTCTCTGTGGTATTTCCTGACCTTCAGGGTCTTTTCCCAGCCTTAGCAAAGCCAAATCATTTTTCTCCCTATCTGAGCTGATACAAAAGCTGGAATAAGGGCAGGATCCTCAAAGCTGTGTTGTTTGGCTGGGCTCCAAGCAAAGATCTCCAGGCAGAGGCTTGCTGCTCTTCCACCTTCCTGGATGAGTGAATCCTTCATCCTCAGCAATAGGATGAATATTTCTGCAGCTGTCTCCTCCAGCCCTTCATGATAATCTTCAGCTGTAACTACAGGAATTGGTGTGTCACGTGCAAAGGTTGGTCAGAGGTTACACGTGATGGTCTTGGAGGTCTTTGAATCCTGTGATTCAAAGCAGCTTCCCTGCTTTTTTGTTTTTCAGGAGCCCTGATGGGGGGATGAGGGGATGCCAGAGCCCAGACCCCCTGTCCTGTGCTGTGTCACAGCATTCCCGTGGCAGTTTGTCCTGCTGCTTCCAACAGCAGCTGGAGAGCTGGTGGGGATGGCCTGGTGGGAGCCGGGCTCCTCCACTGGGATCTGGGGCTGCTGCTCCAAAGCTGGGGTGATGTGGGTGGCTGCTGCTTGCTGCAAGAAACAGAAGGATTCATGTTGCTGTGGATTTGGGATTTGGTCAGCTTACCCAGGAGCTCCCAGGAGAAATGTGGAAGCACCTTCAGAGCCAGTGTGAGAGCTCCGCCTTGGGAGAATGGCAGTGGTTTGTGCTCCGTGGGTGCTCTGTGTGATCATTTCTGCTTTCAGCTACTCTGATTTATTTCACTGTAGCTTTGACATTGGATTTCCTTCTTCCCATGCTTTGATTTAATTGCAACAAATTATGTTGCTTGATATATATATATAATATAATTTATTTTATTTATATATATATATGTTATTAATTGGTTCCTGCTCTAGTGGAAGGTGTCCCTGCCCATGTCAAGGAGATGGAAGGAGTGAGCTTTAAGGTCCCAACTCAAACCATTACATGATTCTATGATTGCACGTGCCAGGCAGGAGCAGGAAGGTGGGATCCTGCTGCCCACCCTGCCAGCATTCCAGCATCCCAGAGCAGCAGCTTTGGGACAGCAGGAGCTGGTGAGGGATGCTCAGCTCAGTCAGCTCAGCAGGAAAGAGCAGCATCACTGGGCTGACCCAGGTTCCTTCCCCCTTTTCCTGGGCTTTGAGGAGTTTATGTAATTCTGCACAGCGATAAAAAATTGGGCCATGTTGTGTTCCTGCCTCAAGCTGAGCACTTGGGCAGGAATTGTTCCCACAGCCTCAATCAATGGGCAGGAAATAATGTCCTGGCAAAGTGCAGAGCCCGTCCCTCTCTGTGCTCTGCCATCCCTGTGCTGGCACTGCCTGGGCTCCCCGGGGAATGGGCACGGCCCCAAGGCTGCCAGAGCTCCAGGAACATTTGGGCAATGCTGCCAGGGACAAGGTGGGATTGTTGGGAGTGTCAGGGTGATCCTTGTGCGTCCTTCCCGACTCAGGGCGTCCTGTGATTCTACGAAAAATCCCCTGGCTGTGATCTGGGATTGCACCTGGGTAAGGTGATCCAGGCTTTGCTCTGGAAATCCCAGAGCACTGGCAGCCCACGGGGGCCAGGACTTTGGGGCAGCATTTTGTGTAAGGCAGCATGGGGGAAAAATTAAAGGGAGGGATTTGGGGGTTAAATGCTGCCTGGGGATGGGCAGAGAGGCACTTTCTCTTGCTTGGCACAATTTTTGCAGCACTTGTAAGCAGATAAAGTTGTCTTGGTGAATTATTTTTGATGTGTGCAAGCAGAAAATTGGGAAATTCGGATTGTTCCCTGGAGTCCCTCAGAGGTGGCTTTTGCCATGTTTAGGCTCCTGTTGGCAATGACAGCTGAGCCAGCTGGGTTGGCTTCTGCACCTGGGAGCTTTATGAAATATGGGACTTTATTAAAACTGGCTGTTAAAGTCCAGCCTTGTTAGTGATCAGATCCCAGAGCTGCGGAGGAGAGCTCTGCCTTCTGGAGTGCAGGTAGCTGGCACAGCCTGCAGAGGCTGCTGGGATGCTGGTGGGAAAAGAGCACGGTTTCTCACCTGGAGAGAGATGATGAAGGAGGCCAGGGACGGCCCTGGAAAGCCCCAGGGCCACAGCTCAGGGCAGCTCAGAGCAGCAGGAGCAGCCTGGTGTCCCTCTCCCAGTGAGTGTCCGGGGTATGGAATGCTCTGTCCTTGGAGGCACTGGCTCAGGACAGGTGCAGAGGCAATATCCAAGCCCAGGGAATGTGCCCACACTGCTGGAGACCTTTTGTGTGCCCCAGCGTGGAAGGCACTGCGGGAGTACTTGAAACTTTAGTGTCTGAAAAAGGACTTTGAGGAGGTTTTGGTTATTTTCTGTACTGGTAGAAAAGTGGCTTCGATTTTCTTGCCGGGTCTTTTGGAGTTGTCCTGTGGTGTGGGCCTGTGCCATTGCTGTGGTGCCTCTGTGCACCCTCCTGGGTTGGAGACCTTGGAATCCTGCCTGTTCCTATTCCCCTTTCCCTACCAGATGTTCTGGAGACTTCCCTGATTCCGGGTGTGTTTTCAAACCTCTGGTCCTGTCCCGTGTCGAGGCTCAGCAGCTCCCCAGCCTGTCAAACACCTCAGCTGGCAGCTCACCTTCCTTGGGAAGCTCTCAGCTGCTTTCCCCTGGCTGCTCTGATTGTCCTTGGTGGCTGCTTCCTCTCCTGGTTCCAGCAGCTGCTGTTCCTGTTTTGTCAGCTGGGTTGCAGAGGGAGCAAGTGGTGGCACTGGGAGATGAGCCACTTGGGGTTTGCTCCGTGCCCTGGTTCCCCTGGATTTTCTCCCATTGTCCTTGGGCAGTGAGGTTGGTCCTGCTGTGGAGGATCGGCGCTGTCCCTGAGCTGTGCCTCCTGTCCCTTCCCATCCGTTCTGGGGAGGTTCACCACGAGTCCTGGTGTGACACCGTGCTCTGCTCTGCTCCTGCTTCCGCTCTGGGTTGATGATCCTGTCACATTTATCTAGATCCTTGCCTGTGGATCACAGTAATCGAAGGGTGCTCTTCCTCTGGTTTCCTTACTGTGGATTCAGTCTGAGCAGTGCCTGAACACCTCTCCCAGTACCCACAGCATTTCCAGAACTCCTATCAATGAGCCAGGAATAGCAGCCAAACGCCCACCTGCCAGGGAATCACGGGTTTCCTTCTTTCCTCACAGCCCTGAGAGGGAACGTGCTGCTCCCCCATTGCACCAGAGCCATCCCTTGCTGGTGCCTGGATTGTTTGGAGAATGTTCTCCCTCCCCCGACCCCCTCAGACCTGTCAGAGAAGCTGCAGCAGGGTTTTGCTGGTGCCCGTCTCTCTGAAATCCAGAAACAGAAGATTGAGGGAGGGGAGATACAGGAGCAGCGCCCTGCTCTGCTGCCTCAGTGGATTTTGGGAGCACCTGGGAAACCCTCGGCTAAACTTTGGAGCATGAGGATGGGGCACAGCCCCTGCCCAGGACCTGCTTCTCTGTCTTTGTATTTGCTTTGGATGCTGCCGCCTCTTGGGGCTGATCACCTCCTTCCTGGGGGAGCACTGGGGTGATCAGAAATGCTGTGTTATCCCCACTGGGTGGATTTGGGTTAGTTTCCTGGTTTCAAGTGTTCTGGAGCTGCAGGAATTTTTGCTGTAGCTGAGGTGCCGATCGTGGAGTTTTCTGCCTTCTGAAAGCGTGGTGGTGGTTTTGGGTAAAGTGTCACTTTTCCTTGGTGTCTCTGTGACCTTTCCTTCGTGTGACACAGTTCACCCCGCCCCAAGCAGAGCTAGCAGAGCCACCAGTGCAGGGTGGATCGACCCCGGTGAGCCTGGGAAGGGCAGGTTTGGTGTGTGCACCCCCTGTGCCACCCCGCCGCCCAACTCTGAACCAGATCTCGGCGACAGCCACAGGAGCGGCTGCTCAGGGCTCTGGGTGCCACCCCTACCGCGCTGTGCTCCGCGGGGGACGCGGTGGCCACGACCCCCAACCCGGCGCTGGCAGGAGGCGGGAGGTCCCCGGTCCCTGCCCGCGGCGCTGCCGGGGTAGCCATGGAAACGCTGTTCTCTCCATCCCTCCCTGTGCAGATGACTCGGGTGACGAGGAGCCCGCCTCGCAGTCAGACAAGAGCGAGCTGCACGGCCCCCTGAAGACCCTGTCGAGTAAGCTGGAGGACCTGAGCACCTGCAATGAGCTGATCGCCAAGCACGGCGCGGCCCTGCAGCGCTCGCTCAGCGAGCTGGAGAACCTGCGCCTGCCGGCCGACAGCGGAGAGAAGATCAAGGCGGTGAACGAGCGCGCCACGCTCTTCCGCATCACCTCCAATGCTATGATCAACGTGAGTGCTGCTTCTCCTGCCCCTCCTCCTCCTCCTCCTCTTCCTCCTCTGTCCTCCTGCCCTCCCTGATCGCTCCCCGTGGCTTGGCTCGCGTGGCCGGGGCTCGGTGCTGTGGTGGGGACATGGGAAGCTGGGAAGATGCAGCTGGGATGAGGATGTGGATATGGACCCCACTGAGACACAGGTCTGCTATATCCTTACAGCCTGCTCCATGTCGTAGGTCACTTTTGTAAAGCTGGGAAATGGGGATGTTGGGAATGCTGAGGGGCTTTCTCCTGCTCCGTGGGGGGAATTCTACCTGGCACAGCACTTCAGAGCCCGCTGCCCGCTGCAGCTTTAGACCCTCATCCCACATCCCTCACATCCCATTGATTCCATGAAGCCGCTGGTGTTCCACACGGCTGTGGGATTTAACCCCCTCAGGGTCTCGCAGTGGCTCTGCTCTCCCAGCCGGGCTGTCGGGGGTCAGGAAGCGGCGCCGGCACCGCTCCTGCCTTGTGCAGCCTCACGGTGCTTTCCGGTTGTTTTTTGGAGACAGCTCGTGTTTGGAGTGTGGCTCTGCCTCCATCGCAGTGAGACAGCCCTTCCTGGGGAGCCTGGTTTACCCCAGGGAGCAAAACTGAATAAAATATTTAAAGGAAATAAAAAAAATTCAATCCCAAAGCTTCACCGGGCTGGAATAATGTATGAAGGCAGAGCTCAGGGAATTGTGAATGGAGCAGTGCTGTCGCCGTGCTGTCCCACCCCTGAGCAGAAGGAAGTTGGGTGGTGTTTGATGCGGGCTTTAAAAAATAACAGTAATTTCCAGCAGGAGCTGGAGGGTACTGAGAGCCCCACTGTGGCAGCATCTTCCCCACTCTCGCTCCTAGGATTCTGTAGCCACGGCGGGAAAGTGTCTCTCTTTTGTGTTTCAGAGCAGTTAGGGGATGCTCGTGCAGCGCTTTTCCCACAGAGAGTTTGTGCAAGTTTTGGGAATGGGGTTGGCAGTGTGGTGGGAGGTGCCAGCAGACCCTTGGTGCTGCCCGGGTTTGCTGTCAGGAGGCAGTACAGCAATGGGATGTGGGCAGGGAATTGCTAGGGAGAGGATTCTCCAGCAGCCTTTGGGAAGGGATGAACAGAGCAGTATTTGCTGTGTCCAGCCCAGAGAGGAGGAGGAGGAAGAGGAGGAGGAGGTTGTGGTGGTTGCAACGTGATAAAAGCTTGAGCGAGGCTGTCTGGAGGGTGGGAAATTCCACAAAAGCCATTGTGCTGGGATAAAACAGCAGGACTGTGGCTTGTCCAAAATCCCAAGCAGGTAAGAGGGGCTGGGGGGTGGCAAGGCACGTTCTCACGGGGTGCTGTGGATCTGTTTGTTTCCATCAGCATCCTTTGGTCCTTCAGCTCTGGATGGGCGTCCTGAGGAGATGCTCGAGGGAAAGGCTGTGCCCTGGAGGGGGCAGGACTGGAAGGAGCAGGGTGGGAGACGCTCGAGGGAAAGGCTGTGCCCTGGAAGGGGCAGGGTGGGAGTGGGAGGAGGTTGTGGCTCTCCCAGATCCCTGCTGAGTCGGTTGTTTTGGGAGGAGGTGATGGAGCTGTGAGCAGGGGACAGTTTGAGGGTCTCGCTTAGAAAGGCAGGGGAGGGAAAAGCAGTGAGGAGGGACCAGGAGGGAGGGGAGCAGCCTGACCTCCCTGTAACAGGGACTGGTGGCTCCCAGCCACACTGTCACCTTTTTCCATGTGGATCCCTTTCTGTGCCTTGATTTCTTCTTTTAGATGGGCGGATGCCTTCTGGAGCGGCCAGGAGCCTCTCATGGGGGGATGGGGGGGACTCTGTGCAGTTCAAAGGTCCCAAAATCTTCTGTATAGAGCATGAAACATTGCTCCAGGGAAGCACGTGGAGCTTCCTGGTGAAAATACACCATGCTCGTGCCCACCTCCATCCCCAAGGACAAATCCCATGAGAGCACAGGGTGCTTCTGCCTGGCCTGGAGCTCCTTGCAGGAGAAATTAAAGCATCCTTGCTCACCAGGTTTTTCCTGGAGGGATCCCAGCTGGCAGCTCTGGGCTGGTGCTGGCACATGGATGCTCTGTGTCCAGGCTCTGCCCTGCCTGCAGCACCAACCTCATGGATCTGCTCCATGGAAGTGGATATGGATCTGGGAAGTTTGGTGCTGTGACTGTGAGCAGAAGGGGTGGGTGCTCCTGGGAAGGATTGAATGTTCCAGGGGAGAAGGGATGAGTGCTTCAGGGAAGGGAGGAGAGCTAGGGGAAGAAAGGATGGATGCTCCAGTGAAGGAATGGGTGCTGTAGGGAAGGGAAAGGTGCTCCTGGGAGGAAGGGATGGGTGCTCTGGGGGAGGGATGGATGCTCCAGGGAAGGAATGGGTGCTCCAGGGAAGGAATGGGTGCTCCAGGGAAGGGAGAGATGCTCCTGGGAAGAAGGGCTGGGAGCTCTGGGGCTGGCGCGTGCGGTTCCTGTGCAGCGCCTCTGATCCGATTATGTAAATGGCCCCGGAGCCGCGGGGAGCGCAGCGAGCACAGGAAATAAATAAATAGAGATGGAGATGCAAGAGCTTTGCTGCGAAGGTGACCTTCCCTCCGTGCTCTGGGTGCTGCCACTGCCGGCGCCGGGTGCTCCTCTCCAGAGTTTGGGAGCATCACCTGGGCGGGTGTGCTGGGAGCGATGGGGAAGGGTTTGGGCAGAGTGGGATGTGCTGGGCTGTTGTGTTACAGGTGGGGACTTCAGACGTGCTGGATTTCAGACTGGTTGTTGCAGGGCTTAAACTGAAGCCCAGAGCTCTGTGAGCCTCCTGTTGGCTCTGCTCCCTGTTGGAATCTCACCAGGCAGAGTCCAGGCTCACCGGGATGGAGGAGCCCGGTGTCAGCAGGGCTGGGCAGCAGACATGGAAAGCCCAGGCACAATCTGCCATGGGGGAGGAGTGTAAAAATAAGAAGCAGCAAATTACCAGGATGAGAGGCCCAGAGGATCCGGAGCAGCACGCCGAGTTGTGTAGACTCATCCGAGAGTGGGGAAAGCTCCGTCTCACCGTTCAGCAGGAGCCAGCAGGCAGGAGGGATGTGTGGATGCGCTGAGGAAACCAGTTTGGGTGTCGGGAAGAGCTCACAGGGTTGTGGGTGGTGATGGAAATAGGTTTTTAATGGGAATGGGGATGCTATGGCAGAGCTTTGTGCTTCCTCAAGGAACGGGAGCGTGGAGAGCAGCAGGACTTGGGCTTTCCTGTGTTATTCCTGCGTTAGTTTGTGTTTTCCCTTGAGCTCTTGGAGGAGCAGGGGGGCAGGAAGGCTCTGCCAGACCAGTGCAGCCCAGACAAGGAAGGGTGGGAGGAGCAGGGGTGCAGTGCTGGATGGGAGATGCTGCTCTATCAGGATTTGGTGAGAAAGGAGCACCTGGAGCAGGCAGTCCCAGGAACAAAGGACTCACCTGCCATTGAGAGGCACTGCTGGCCACCCCAGCCTGTCCTTCAGGGATGCCAGCACCTGCTTTGGCTGATTTCCCACCCAGCCTTTCCTTTCCTATGGGAATGAACCTGCCTGGAGCAGCAGCACCTGAGGCATCAGCACAGAGCACCCTCCATCCTTCAGTCCTGCCAGGAGGGCTTCCAAGAGTGTGAAACATGGAACTGGAGCCGGAGTGAGGGGGACAACAGCATGTGCTGCCTCCCCTCCAGGAAAAGGCCCCCAGGCTGTCGGTTTAAGCCCCTCCAGGGCACCCAGCAGCATCCCAGAGGCCTCATCCTCCAGTCCCAGCAGGATTTCTCCATGTGGATCTCTCCAGGGCTGTGCTCCAGCTGAGCAGCACTTTGGGGTGGCCCTGTGCCATGTGCCAGAGGCTCAAGGAGCCTCTGGCCTCTCCCTGCAGCCCCACTGGGCTCCTGGGGACTCTGAGTGGCATCTGCCTGGTGGAGTTGGTTTATTTGGAGCCCTTTGGGTGCCTGTGCTGGAATGAGCTGCCTGGGCACAAGATGTGTTTCCCCAGAGCTGCTCCTCTGCCTCCAGCTTCCCTGTGGAGCACCGAGCCCCCTCTCCCCCATTGGAATGCTGTTGTGATTGATCCATACTCCCCAAACTGTTTCCATATGAACTCTGAGGATGCTGAGCACCTACTCTGAGCAGCCTCAGGTTGCCCAGCACAGCCTCCAGCCCGGAGTGTGAGTTCTGGGTTTATCCAGTGGCAGATGATGGATACACCCTGTGAGTGTGTCTGTGTCTGCTTGGAAAACTGCTCAAAGCTAGGAGGCAACAAAGTCCCTGGGATCACCTCCCTGGAGTGACCGTGGGGCTGGGGTGATGCTGTTGGTCCATACCTTGGGCATGTCCCTGTGCTGAACTGCTTCCCAGTGTGTTCCCAGACATACGGTCTGTCCCTTGGTGGTCCCCAAACCCATCATGGCACAGGCAGGATGGTGGAACTGACATCCTCCGTCTGGGCGGCAGGGAGGGACCAGCAGCCTGCTGGGCTGCTCCCAGTTCACCCCAGTACAGCCAATGGGCTGGAGGAGCTCTCCCTGTGCATTCACGGGTTCATTCCAGCACTGCAGTGAGAAAATTCCACCTTTAACCCCTGGATTTGCTTCCTCAGGGCAGGGATTCCAACTCCGTGACCTTAGACAGCTGCTCTGCTGCCCAAAACCCCGGCCAAGCCCCACAGGGGGCCAGGGCTTGTCCCCGTGGTGCCCGTGGGAGCGATGGCGCAGGAGCTCTCGCTGGCATGTGGCACAGGCTGTGTTAATTATCCGTGCTGCGCTAACGACGCGCACTAATCAGCGCCTCACAAACCATGTCACCGACCCAGAAAAGCCCCGGCAGTGGGATTAAATCCCTAACCCAGCCCTAATCCCCCTCGGATGAGAGGGCTGCAGCGAGGGCTCTGGGTGTCCTGTGTGTTCCTGCTGTGGAGGCGCCGCGCTGACCAGGAAATAACTGGTGGGTGCTTTGCTCTTACTGGGGGGAGGGTGACAGTGGCACCCTGGGATCTGTCCGTGTCTGAGAGGGGCTGAGGGAGTGGAAATGGGGAGATGTGGAGATAGGGAGATGTGGAAATGGGGAGGTGAGGAGGTGTGGAGCCTGGCCCCTGCTCTCGGAGCTGCTGCGCCTTTCCCAGCGCATCCTGTGATGCTTTTAAATGTGGAGGTGTGATGGTATCTCTGATCAGATCTGTTCAGACAGGCACTGCCTTCCTCCCACTCCTTCCTCATCATCATTCCCTGAGTGCTTCCAACTGGATTTTATCGGGCGTGTGGGTGCTCAGCCCCGTGCTGGCCGGGGCTTTCAGTGGGTCCTACTGCTCACCTTGCTGCGGGGGTTTTCACCTTCCTGCCCCCTCTTCTGTCTCCTCCTCCTCCTTCTGTCCATATGACCTCCGGAAGGTTTCAGACTGTGCTGGGGCTCCCCTCAGAACCTTGTGCAGGAAGAGGGAGGATGAATCTGTCCCCAGCACCTGAGGGTGCCTCTTGCAGCTCTTCCCTCCTGGATGTTTTTGGCTGAGAGGAATGACTTTTCCACTGAGGAGAGCTGGGAGTGTTTGTGCCGTGCTGCTGGGTCAGCAGGGCTGTGTTGGTGGGCCCAGCACGGCCCTGCACCGTCAGCAGTGCCTGGGATTGAGCAGCAGCTCTGCTGAGCCGGGAGCGAGCCCAGCCAGGCATCACCTCTGCCATTCACCTGGGCCCAGGGGTACTCCTGGGATCCTCATCCCTGCCTGGAGGCCGGGGCAGGATGGGGCCGTGGGGAGGGCAAATATCAGAGTATTGCTGGGTGAATCCCTTTGGGATTTCACCAGGGTCGTGTTTGCCTCTTCCCTGGGCTGCTGCCCCGAGATGCTTCACTCTGGCTCCTTCCTCCAGCATGTGTTGAAGGAAAAAGCTCTGGAGTGGCAGCTCTGCTCTCCCATGGATTTACCCAGGAGGAAGTTATGGCACTGGGAGGTGAGGGGATTGTGGGGGGCTGCTGCTACTCCTGCAGCCCCTCTCATGCTGTGGGGAGATTTGCATGAGGCTGAATGCGAGGGACAATCTGAGCTTCCTGCAGATCCCGGGGTCGGAGCTGCCCGCGGGCAGTGCCAGCTGCTCCTGCCGCCGAGCGCTTGGACAGATGCTCCTCCAGCCTGGAATCTGCTCCATCAGGGGATGAGGAAAGCAGCCAGTGAGAGCCTCAGGAAGTCTGTCATCCTGTGAGCCGTGGGCAGGACAGAGCTCTCCGGGCACACCAGTGCCGGGTTCGGGACTCCAGGGGCCTGGAAGTGGAGATTTGCTGCTCTCCTCGTGGTGGCTCTGCTGTGCAGACCCTGGGAGGGTCCCCCACTGCTGGGGTGGGTTTGGGGTCTTGGGCAAGCGAAGGAGAGTGAAGAATGTGCAGCAGCCACCTGGAGGTACCTCTCTGCAGGGAAAGAGCCAAAGCTGGGAACTTCCCAAGGAGGGGATTTTTGGCACAGGTGGCAGTGGAGAGGCCCCACTGCGGTGCAGGTAGGTGAGAGCACCAGGGGAAGCCTGAGATGTTTCGTGGCTGGAAGAGAGCAGGGAAGCCCTGCAGGGACACAGTTCTGGGGTGGCCACTCTGCAGCAGGAGGTCCCAGCACAGTCTCAGCTCTCAGGATGCCTTCTGTACTAGTCCTTGGCACCCTCGGGCATGGCCAGTAGAGGCTGCTGGGTGCTGCTCAGTGAGGTTTGGGGTGGGAGGATTGGCACCCCAGCGTATCCAGCCAAATTCCTTAGTTGTTTTCCCGCCAGAAACCAGACCCATATCCTTCCTGTGGCACAGCTGCAGGCTGGCATTGCCTTGGTCTGTAACCCGTGGGCAGCGTTGGCTCGTTCCCCTTCCCAGAACCCCGCTGAACACGTCCTCCTCTCCTGCTGTGTGCCGCTGGCTCCGCGTGGGTCCGGGATTCCTCCTCCGTGGAGGCTGAACGGGGTTGGGATTAGAGCCTCTTAGCACAGCCGGCCTGGCGGATTTGCCACTGTTTCCCACTAATCCCCTCTTTATTGCATGGGGTGGATTCCATGGTGCTGACGGTGGCGCTGCAGGCGGGGTCTGGACGCTGTGCCAGCCCCAGTGCTTGGGGATGAGCTTTGGGATGAGCTGGGCTCTGAGGAACCCCTGGGCAGGGTGGATCCGGTTGGAACACTGGTGTGTCCATGGTCTTTAGGCAGGTGGCCCAAAATAACATGGTGGGATGGAAAAATTCCCAAATTCACAAGCAGGAGGCAAGATCTGACCCCACCACAGTGTGGATGTCTCCATCTTGGACATACCTGTCCCAGCCTTCTCAGTCTTGGACTTCTCTATCTTGGACATCTCCATCTGGACATCTCTGACTCCTGGGGGATCCATGAACCCCAGAGAGAAGTGGGCACTGCTGGGGCACAAGGTGCCACATGGAATGGGACCATGAGGGATTTTGGGAGCACCTTGTTCAAGCACTGGGGCTGAGCTGCTGACAGTGGCATCAAGGGATGGGCTGGAGCCTGCTCTGGTGTCTTCCCACATCCTGTTGGGTCACTAAGGATCTTTTCCATGTCTGCTTTTTTGTAGCACCTATTTCCCCTGGATGCAGAGGAGTGGGATGATTTTCCATGTTGTACTCAGAGGGTTTTATGCAATGTCACCTTGGTTTCTCAGGGTGTCACGATGTGCTGACACTCAGCCCAGCTCTCCCCACCAGCCCTGCCCCAGGGAGGAGCAGTTCCTGGTGTTCCCACATCCTGCTTCAGACAGCTGGGATGCTGGCTGAGGGTCACTCCAAGGATTTGGGACAGATTTGCTGTTATTTAAGCAGGCTGTGTTGATGTGGTGCTGAGCAGCAGCCTGGCCTTGGACCCCTGCACGGCTGTGGGTGCCATCACCGTTGAGCAGATGGCCACACTCCAGACCATGTCTCGTTGCCATCTGACTGGGTGTGGGATGATTTGGGATTCAGGTTGGCTTTATCCTTGTATTTCCCCTTTGCTTGCTGCTCAGAGTGTTTTTTGGGGGAGGACAAATTAACCCTCTCTGGGTGCAGTGGCAGATTGTGACTGTATCTCACAAACCCAAATGGCTTCAGCCCCATCCCTGGAGGAGTTCAAGGTTGGAAGGTTGGACAGGGCTCCGAGCAGCCTAGTGGAAGGTGCCCCTGCCCATGGAGGGGGTGGAATGAGACGAGCTCCGAGGTCCCTTCCCACCCAGCCCATGATCCTGTGATTCTCTGGTTTCGTGCTGTGCCTTGCTGTGTTCAGAGCCAAGTAGAGGCTCCTCGATCGCCCTTCCCTCGGGGGGCTGTTCTGCAGCAAGCAGCAGCCAGCTGTGTCCCAGGGTTTTGATGACTGCAGGAAGGAAGGGAGCACTTATCTCCCAGGCACTCGGAACGGCAGAGCTCTGTCCCTGCTGAGTGGAGTGACGGCTCCTGCTCTGTAATTCACCCAAGAAAAAGAGATGATTGAACGCATCTGGCACTTGCCTCCTCTCGTGTCACTCCTGGGCCATGAAGTGATCCTTGTCCCATGCTTGAGGAGCAGGAGGTGTTGGTCCCACAACAGCAGGCACTTCCCTGCTGGATTTTCCTGCCCAAAGGTTGGATTTGTGTGGCTGATCCTCTGGGATGCCTGGACAGGTGGGATTGCGGGTGTGAGCGTGTTCCATCCGTGTTGTGCTGGAGACTGGGAATGTTCAGCTGTGCTGGGGCTGCCCCAGAGGTTGTCACCCTGTGGTGACCCCATGCAGAAATTGTTCCCTGGGAGGGTGGGCAGGCCCTGGCACAGGGTGCCCAGAGCAGGTGTGGCTGCCCCTGGATCCCTGGCAGTGTCCAAGGCAACTTTGAGAAAAAAGGAGCTTTAATGTCCCTTCCGTTCCAAAGGAATGGAAGCAAAGCCATTCCATGATTCTGTGAAGTCTGGCAGGCCTTGCTGTGATCATTTACCCTTTCAAGCTAATTAACCTCATCTCTTCCTTCCTTCCATCCGATTGTGACTGTTTGCTCCACTGGGGAAGCAGAGATGCCCGCGGGTGTGTGACACCACTGCCTTGGCAGGACATGGGTGACCTCGGGTGATTGTTTTCCGCTTTGTGAATAATCCCGGGGCTGTTAACGACGTTCCCATTAGCCAGCAACAGGCTGTGAAATCGGGATATTTGCCGTGACAAATGTGTGAAAGGTGCTAAATGTGCCCTTGGCTCGAAGCTGCTGGGCACAGGGAGGGACCACGGAGCTGATGGCACCAAGCCTTGCCTCCTGCTCCCCAGCAGGATCTCGACGGCACTTTTCCTCCACGGGAATTTGCAGGAGCCTCGGTGGTATTTTTCCATTTCTTTTGGCCACCTTGGCTGTGCCTCCCTGTCTTGGCTGCCATTTACTGCTCCATCGGCCAGTGCTGGGTTAGGACCAGACACAACTTTTTCCAGCCGTGGAGAGGAGGAGAAACCACCTCTGTCCCTCCTGCCACACAGTTGCAGATAACACTGGGGTTCCCTGGGATCAGGGACTGCACGTGGATGTAGCTTGCTTTTATCTCTGGTCACTGGTGACCTGTCAGCCTGGCTGCTGCTTTCCAACCCTGTCTGTGCCGTGATTGATGCTGAGGCAGAACAGCCTTTGGAACTTCAGGATTTGGTCTGGCTCTGGCCCTGGGGCAAAATCCAGAGTTTTCATGTTCTGTCACCTCCTGTACCTGCTACCCCTGTGTGAGTGGGAGGCAGCAGTTTGGATGCTGTGCAGGATAAACCCAGTCTTCTGATGGGGTGAGAAGCCCGTGGGCATGGGCACAGTATCCTCTGCCCTTTCCTCTTCTCCGCTTTCCAGAGCGTGGATCCTGGGAGAGCTCTGAGAAGGGTGGTGCCTCCCAAGGCTGTACCTTCATGGCCTCAACTTCTCAGCTCTACAGCTCACTGGAGAATCACTTTCCATGCACTTTCATCCTTCAGCATGGGCTCTGTGCTCTCTTTTGGGTGCGTTCCTCAAGGAGCCTCTTCCTGCTGTTCTGTGTCCCTGTGCCAGCCGTGCATGGATTTGTGACTGAGTCTTGCTTGCATCCCTGAGCAAGTTCAACTGGAACTAGATTTAGCCACCTCTCCAGGAGAATTTTACAAGTTGGATTTCGAGGTGCTGCTCCTGCTCAGTGGCTGGGATGGTTTTTACTTTGGGAGCACCAAGGCAGGGGATTAATGCAGGGAATGAGTGGTGAGCTGGGATATTCGTGTCTGAGCTCCTTACCCCAGTGCCCTGCAGCCCTTGTTCCATACACGGATGAGTTTTGGCTCAGGACTGAGCTCAGTCAACAGAGAGACTGTGCAGAAATATCCCCTGATCCCTGTTTGGTGCTGTTCCCACCTCCAGTGAGCATCCCTGTGGAACTTGTCACTGTCTGGCTGTAGGGGGTGTAAACCCAAATTAATCACTTTAATTTGCTTGGCTGCTGGTGGCAGCCGTGGGGGCTGAGTTTGGCAGATCCCTCTTGCAGGATATTCTCCCCTCTCCTCCCTTGGCATCACTTCCCTCCCAAGGAGCAAACGTGATCCTTGTTTGGGTTGATCCAGATCCTTTGATCTGGGTTTGGAGCAAGCCATTGTCTGAATTACAGAGGAAGAGGCTGCAGAGAGGGGCCCCTACAGCCTTTCAAAACCAGGGAATAATCCCTATACATATCCCAGCTCCTAAATCCACATGGACACCATTGTGGGATGCAGTGTGGACCATGCATTGTCCTGACCTGCTCCATTGAAGCTCCACAGCCCATGGTGGGATCTGTGGCCTCGTGTGGACCATCCTGCTCATCTTCCCAAAACCTCCCCACTCTGCTAACAACCATTCTCCATCACTTGGATTTTTTGTATATGGCTGTAAATGAAGCCCAGTGGTGCAGATTTCCCTTTGGGATACAGCATGGAATTCTCCTTGAAGCTTCCGAGATTCCGAGGTGTTACCTGCCGGTTTTCATTAGGATGTTGATTCCCATCAACTGCTGGAGCAAGTTCTCCTCCCAGCTCCCAGCTCTGCCTCCCTGCGGCTCCTCCATAATTCCATCCTTTCCTCGTAATTCCGTTACACCTTCCAGCCCGTGGTTAATTGCACTAGGATAATTACAGGTGATCTCGTTCTAAAGCGCTCAGCCCCTGAGCTGGGAGCAGCTGGCAATTCCCACCTTTGGTGCCAAACTGGGCATTTCTGAGCCTGCTACCTGTGGAGCAGATAGTGAGCTTTGCTGGGATGGGAAGGTCATGGCCATATCCCATTACTTTCCCTGGTTTCATTCTCTTAGCCCAGTGCATCCATGGGACACATGGAGCCAGCGGCCGCCTCGGGATGGTGTCACTGGGAAGGGCCAGGGCAGGATCCCCATGGGCTTTGGGCCATGGGTGGCTCCCAGGAGGATTTTAGGGTGGAGAGGAGCTGAGCTGTTTCCAGAGGAGGAGGTGAAAGCACGGCCCTGAGAATGTGTGGTGTGGTCTGGCCCTCTGAGAGCACCGAGTCCAGCCATTCCCCAGCACTGCCAAGGCCACCACTGACCCCTGTCCCCAAGTGCCACATCCACGTGGCTGTTAAATCCCACCAGGGATGGGGATCCAGCACTGCCCTGGGCAGTGGTGCCAGTGCCTGACCACCCTTTCCAGGAAGAAATTTTTCCCAATATCCACCCTGAGCCTGCCCTGGCCCAGCCTGAGGCCGTTCCCTCTCCTCCTGTCCCTGTTCCTGGGAGCAGAGCCCGACCCCCCCGGCTGTCCCCTCCTGTCAGGAGCTGTGCAGAGCCACAAGGGCCCCCTGAGCCTCCTCTGCTCCAGGCTGAGCCCCTTCCCAGCTCCCTCAGCCTCTCCTGGGGCTCCAGCCCCTTCCCCAGCTCCGTTCCCTTCCCTGGACACGCTCCAGCCCCTCCAGGCCTCTCTGCTCAGGATGGTCCCAGAGCTGATCCCTGTTTTGAACATATGTAAGATGGAAGCACAACCAGGAATTTGGGGGGACAAGACCACCAAATTTGATGCCTTAAGTGGGAAAAGCATCAAAGGGGTGATGGAGGGGACACATGTAGGGTCTGGTCCCTCCATGTTCCAGGTGTATGTGAAGCAAAACCTTATAAGAAAAGCTTCTTTTTCTGCATGATCCTCAAATCCTGCTCCTATCCAAAGGAAAGGTTTGATGAAGAGCTGATGAATGAGCTTTTCTTGGACAAATCCTGGTAAAATCAGAGCGAGTCATGGAAGCTGAAATCCTGAATCTTCTGCTTGACCAGGAGTTACCTTGATCCTCAGGTGCCACCTGCAGCCCAAATGCTGAGTAACCAGGCCAAGAGCTGGATGAACCATCTGTGGAATCCAAATAGCTGGAAAGAAGAAAATAAGCAAATCCTGGGAATGTTGGAAGTCTGTCAGACATCCCAAACTCTCTGGTTTGAATAGATTTGAGTTTTCCAGCTAGCATTCATCCATTGGACTTCCTTGGTATGCGAAGGAGTTGCACAAGCACAGTTTATTTCCCTTCACACTGCCAGCTCCTGGAGAATTTCCATAAAGTCCCGTTTCCCTATTTTGAAGTGTAAGAAGTTCAGTGTGTTGAATCTGGCAGAGATTTGGGGCGGGAGGAGCAGCCCTGCCTCCGTGCTCAGCTGCACGTGGGTCTGATGGCAAAGGAAGAGGCGAGGCCACGGGAACTCAGGGTTTCATCCAAGATGGAAAACAGTCTAAAAATAGAGCTGTGAGGGCCGAGCTGTCCTATGAGACCATTGTCTGGGGTGAGACAGCGTGGGACAGCCGGCAGTGTCCCGGTGTCCCGGCCCTGGGCGGATGTCCTGCTCCCAGAAATCTCCTGCTGTGAGTCCGGCACAGCTGGGGCTGGGTGATGCCAGACCTGGGGGGCTTTGGGAAGGGGGTTGGTGCCAAGGGATTCTCCTGCCAGCCTGGATTGTGGTGTCCCAGCTGCCCCCTGCCTGGTGGCACAGGATGGGGATGCTGTGTGTGCTGCAAGGCTTCACTTGGAGCACTCCCTGAGCCCTCTTCCCTGTGCCCAGCGCATCTGCGGGGTCCCCATGGCTCGGGGATCCCCCGGGCTCCTTGGGGGGAATGGGGGGTTCTGGCCATGGTGGATGTGCTGCAGGGGCCAGGCCAGGCCCTGTGCTGTGTCCTGGGCTGTGCAGCTCTGGGGAGGAGCTGGGCATCCTTCCTCTGCCTTCTCTAGAGCATAGGGGCTGCTGACTCCTGGCTTGAGTAGCCCAGAGAAGCCGTGGCTGCCCCTGGTTCCCTGGAAGTGTCCAAAGCCAGGTTGGATAGGGCTTGGAGCAACTTGGGCTAGTATCCCTGCCCGTGGGAACCGGATGATCTTTAGGTCCCTTCCAGCCCAAACCATTCCATGATTCCATGATCCTCTCCTGCCTATGGCTGTCACCTCAGGGACCACTGTCCCATCCAGCTTCTCTTTATTTGCTGAAGTTGGGCATGAAGGTGCCGCTCAAGACCTCTGGGCTTGGCTGAGTGCTGCGAGAGCCCAGCCTGGGCTCCTGAGGGGCACAGCGGGATCAGGGGTGGGGATAGGGACAGGCTGTGGGCAGGCTCTGGCAGGCCAGGCTGCCATGGACAGTTGTCCGTGTTGCAGCCACCTCCTTGGGGTTGGTTCAGCTTTGGGTAGCCAGCGCTGAGCTGTGGATGTGGGGATTGAGCAAAGCTCTGGGAGCTGCTAGAACCACGCTCCTGGGAGAGGAGCAGGAGGGGGTGTTGGGGCGCCAGCCCCGGGGTCACCGTGTGCCGTGACACCTCCCAGCTGAGCTGTCCCTTCCTGCCGCAGGCCTGCCGCGATTTCCTGGACTTAGCCGAGAGCCACAGCCGGAAATGGCAGCGGCTGCTGCAGCATGAGCGGGAGCAGCGGATCCGGCTGGAGGAGACCATCGAGCAGTTAGCCAAGCAGCACAACAGCTTGGAGCGCGCCTGCCGCGGGGCGCCCGGCCTGGCCGCGGGCACCGCCAGCGTCCCCAGCACCACCAAGGGTGAGCGCCAGGCTGGGGCTGCTCGGGGATCCCAGGGGTGGGACAGGGCTGCTCGGGGATCCCAGGGATGGGACAGGGCTGCTCAGGGATCCCTGGGGTGGGACAGGGCTGCTCGGGGATCCCTGGGATAGGACAGGGCTGTTCAGGGATCCCAGGGATGGGACATGGTTGCTCAGGGATCCCAGGCATGGGACAGGGCTGCTCGGGGATCCCAGTGGTGGGACGGGGCTGCTCGGGGATCCCAGGGGTGGGACGGGGCTGCTCGGGGATCCCTGGGATGGGACAGGGCTGTTCAGGGATCCCAGGGGTGGGACAGGGCTGCTCAGGGATCCCAGGGGTGGGACATGGTTGCTCAGGGATCCCTGGGATGGGTTAGGAGTGCTCAGGCACCTCGGGGATGGATAGAGCATTCTGCCTGGCTGTTCCCAGCGAGCTGCCAGCAATGGGAAGGATGCCCAAGGCAATGCCCTGTGTCCCCACGGTGCTTTTTTAAATGGATCCCATTACGCCTTATTATTCCTAATTGTCCTTGCTCAGGCATTTGGATGTCCCCAAGATTTTGATGGGAGTGAGCGCTGTGTCCCCAGCTCTCTCATGCTATTCCAGGCTATTTTGGGAGCTTTAACCCTTACTGGTGGGCACATCTCCGGGTGCTGGAGAGCAGCCATGGCACTGGGAAAAGGCTCAGGGTACCCTGGACTGCTGAGTTGGCTGTGTGGGGTGGCATTGGAACAGCCAGGGCTCGTTTGCAATAAGATCCAACAGCTTTGCAGATTCCTGCCAAATGTCCTTCCCCCAGGGAAGCATTAGTTACAGCCACAAAAACTGCTAATAGTGCCGGGTCTTATTTTTAAAGGAAATACAGACCCGAGGGAGAGCAGTGGCAGCTGGAGGGGGGTGATGTTGGTGCCAGGCACTGCCCTCGTTCCTCTGTGGCCTCAAGGGAGGTTTATTTTGGATATTAGGGAATATTTCTTCATAGAAAGGGCTGTCCAGCCATGTCCCCACCCCTGGAGGGATTTAACAGCTGCATGGATGTGGCACCTGGGGACACGGGTTGGCGTGGCCTGGGCAGTGCTGGGGGAATGGCTGGGCTTCATGTTCCCAGAGGGCCAGACCAGCAGCCTAAACAATTCTGAGGCGCAGCTGACCCTGCGCCTCTGGAGGGTGGGAGTGAGGCAGGGACTGGGATTGTCCGGGATGGGGCGGGAGCAGGGAAGCTGCACCCGGACTCTGCAGGCAGCGCCTGCTCCGGGCGTCGCAGCCGTGGATCCCTCCCACCGCAGCGGAGGAATGTTTGGAAATGCGGGGCTGAGAAACCTCTCCGAGCATCACCTGAAACACGTGACTTTCTTTTCCTGCTTCAACCCAAACCGGATTTCCCCGCGGACGGGGCGGTGCTGGAGCGGAGCCACACCAGACACGGCTTGGGCACTCCCGTGTCACCCTCGGGCAGCCTGGGAGCATTTTCAGGGGTGCTCCCGAGCACGGCAGGGTCGCCTTGTGTGCCTGGGTTGGGGAGCAGGCCACATCCTTGCTTTTAGGAGCTGGGAATCGGTACAGCATGCCCGGGGAGTGGAGCGGGATGCAGAGCAAGGGTCAGGCTGTGAAGGGAGCCGGCGAGAAGGGGACACAGTGGGGGCTCTGGGGACAGATCCTGTCTGTGGGCTCTGGAGGGGACCGGCAGCACGGGATGTCTCAAAGCCTCTGTGCCAGCAGGGAGTGTGCAGTCTGCCAAAGGGGAGGCCAGTGACGAAGATGAGGAGACGGAGTACTTCGATGCCATGGAGGACGCACCAGCTTTTATCACTGTAACCGCAGACCCCAAGCACCACAGGTACCACCCCCGGCCTGCCTGGGAATGCGGGAGGGCTGGGAAGAGCCGGTTTTCCTGCAGCAGCCCCTCCCACGGGGTCACTCTGTGGGCATGTCCTCCAAAACTTTCACAGCCTCTGCCCAGGCGTCCATCCTGTGTCCAGCTGCTCCTTCATTCCTGGAGCAAGGCTGAGGATGGCTCCCAGTTATAGTGGAGCAGGTGAGGAAGGGCAGGTGAGGTGTCAGCTGATGCTGTGGGAGAGCTGGGTCCTCTGCCCCTCAGCTGGTGGGAGCAGGGACTTGGAGGGAAGTCCCTCAGAATGTTGGACAGAGGCAGGGAGCACCTTGCTTTGACAGAATCATGGAATCATGGGATGGGTAGGGCTGGAAGGGGCCTTAAAGCTCCTCTTATTCCACCCCTGTCATGGGCAGGGACACCTTCCACTATCCCAGGTTGCTCCAAACCCCATCCAACCTGGCCTTGGACACTGCCAGGGATGGGGCAGTCACAGCTTCTGTGGGCAGACTGTGCCAGGGGCCTCCCCACCCTCGGAGGGGAGAACTTCTTCCCCCTATCCCATCAAACCCTGCCCTCTGTCTGCTGTCACCTGCTCTTACTCCTCCGTGGACATCTGGCCTGGAGGAATCTGTGGTCTGACCCATGGTCACATCCCTGGGCTTGGTGACAAAAGCAGAATCTCTGTGCCCCCAGGGCTGGGCCTGAGAATCCCTTCCTGAGCATCCTGTCCTCAGAATCCCCTCCTAACACCTGTGCACAGCCTCTGTCACCCCTTTTCCTTCCTGGCAGTCCCCTGGGGTGGTGCAGCGAGATGCTGTGGGTGATGCTGCACCAGCCCTGGGTGTCCTCTGCCCTGCTCTGCCCTTACCTGTGCTCACCAGCCGCTGTGTCCTTCCCGCAGGCGTTCGGGCAGCAACCTGAGTGGGGCCAGCGAGGGCCACCCCGAGGACTGGAACCTGGAGGACAGCGTGAGTTGGCTGGGCAGAGTGGGAGGGATGGTCCCGGTGGGGTGAAGCCAGGGGAGAGGGGATGGTTGTGAAGGGACCCTCCATCTGGGTCCAGACGCTCTGTGGTGGTTCCTCCGTGAGTCGTGGGTGAGGGACAGATGTCAACAGTCATCAGCATCCTAAACATTCTTCTGAGGGAAGCAGGAAGGTGTTGGGGGACAATTGTACCCTATTTCCCTGGAGAACAGGCATCCAGCAATGCTCCTCAGGTGTCTCCTGAGCTGTGGTTGCTGTTCCTGGGAACTTCTGGGTCTGGTTGGGTCCAGCTTAAACCTGAGTTCCTTCTGTTGCTTCCGCAGGTCTTTGAGAGCTCAAATCAAAGCAGCTACAATGAGTCCACGGGCAAAGATCTCCTGCCGAGGAAAAGGAGACGGACTCGCATTCCCGACAAACCCAACTACAGCCTTAACCTCTGGAGCATCATGAAGAACTGCATTGGCAAGGAGCTCTCCAAGATCCCCATGCCCGTGAGTCCGAGTGTCCCTGGCACCCAGGGCTGGCACAGGGGGTGCGTTTGGGCAGCTCTTGGCTGTGCACAGCATTTGGTTTACAGCTCTGGGTGGTCCTGCCGGTGCTGTGGTGGCACAGCAGCCCCAAGCAGGGACAGGAGATTGTCACCAGGGGCTGGATTTTGTGCTGTCAGAGCTCTCTGCAGCTGCTGCATGCTTATCATGGAATTGTGGAATGGTTTCGGTGGGAAGGGACCTTAAAGCTCATCCAGTGCCACCCCAATGGGCAGGGACAACTTCCACTATCCCAGGTTGCTCCAAGCCCTGTCCAGCCCGGCCTTGGGCACTGCCAGGGATCCAGGGGCAGCCACAGCTGCTCTGGGCACCCTGTGCCAGGGCCTGCCCACCCTCCCAGGGAACAATTCCTTCCCAATATCCCATCTCTCCCTGCCCTATGGCAGTGGGAAGCCATTCCCTGTGTCCTGTCCCTCCATCCCTTGTCCCCAGTCCCTCCCCAGCTCTCCTGGAGCCCCTTTAGGCCCTGGCAGATGCTCTGAGCTCTCCCTGGAGCCTCTTCTCCAGGTGAACACCCCCAGCTCTCCCAGCCTGGCTCCAGCCCTCAGAGCATCTGTGTGGCCTCCTCTGGAGTTGCTCCAGCACGTCCTTGCTCTTGGGCAAGCTGGAGCAGAGGGGACATTGCCCGAGTGTCCTCTGTAAATCCAACTGCTGCAGAGGCAGGGAGGGAAGCAGGACACTGTGAATCCGTGAGGATTCATGAAGAAGGGACCCTGTTGCTGGTGATGTTTTCCCCAGTGTGATCCAGGACAGGACACTCAGGGCTCAGCCCCACCTGCACCAACCATGGCAGGGCTGGGTTGCGCCCCAGGGGCTCAGGGAGCCTCATTTTCCTTACAGAGAGCAGCTTTTTGGTGAAGGAGGTGCTGGGGGCGGATTTTGGGTGCTGATGGTTCAGCCCTGGGGGCAAAGGCTCCCTGTGATGGCCAGAAAGAGTTTGCTGGGGGTCTGTGTGGAACAGCTCCTCGCATGGGCTGCACAGAGCCATATTCATGGTCCATCCTCTGTTGGGTGAAGAGCAAGGAGGACATGCCAGAGGCTGGGATGCTGAATCGGTTGTGTTCTGTCTCTTCAAACAGAGCCTGAGTGAGAGCTCAGAGCTCTGGCTGAGAGTGATGAGCTGTTGCTTCCTTGTGCTATTTCCAGCTGGGATGGACAGCCCAGCACCATCCAGTTCTGCAGCAGATCAGGGCGTGATGGGCACAGGAATAAGCTCAGGATGTGAAATCCCAGCAGCTGCTGGTGCCTGGAGAGAGAAATATGTACTTCTCCTGTCAATCAAATCATCCTGGGAGCTGCTTGAGTCCAAACCTGAGGGCAGTGTGGAGGAGAGGAGGTTTAGATTAAATACAAGAAACACATGTTCCCCGTGAGGGTCTGAGGCCCTGGCACAGGGTGCCCAGAGCAGCTGTGGCTGCCCCTGGATCCCTGGCAGTGCCCAAGGCCAGGCTGGCCGGGGCTTGGAGCACCCTGGGACAGTGGAAGTTGTCCCTGCCATGGCAGGGGGTGGCACTGGATGGGCTTTAATGTCCCTTCCCACCCAAACTGTTCCAGGATTCTGTGAAATACTAAAGGATCCCACAGTCACTATGGAATGAGAAGATGCACCAGGGTCCACCCCACAAGCTCAGCTCTGTGTGGACATTCTTTGGGGGGCTTGCTGATGAATTAAGAGCATTTCTGAGATTCTCTGAGGTCCTCTGAGATCCATCCCCTTCCCAGGGATATGATGGACTGACAAACCTCTTGTGCAAACAGTTCCTTGATTTTCCCTCTGAATGAACAAACCTGCAGCACTGAAAAGGAGGAAAAGAGTTGTAGGAATTTGGGTGGATTCATCTTCTTCCCCAATGGAAGAGTTTTGCTCCCTGTTGCCTGAGCAGTGCTGAGGATGCAGCTGCTGGCTTTGTTCTCTGCATCTCTCCTGAGAATTATCCCAAGTGATTTGTTCTTTATGTGGATTTGATGCTGCTCTTTCTCCCCAGCTCGCTCTTTCTCTGATGCTGTAAGATCCCTGCCACTTACAGGCTAAATCTCTGAGTGGAAAATCTGAAAAAAGCTAAATTCTGGAATCTGGAGTTTGTTTTTATTACTATGAAATATTTAACTTGGCATACAGAAGTGGTTCTTCAGCCATCTGCTCCTCTTAAAATATATTTCTTTGTTTTGAACTGAAGCTAAAAGGTCAGAAGACCTTTCATGGCTCTGTCTTGCTTTCAGTTAGTTTTCAATTTCATTATTTTCAGAGCGAAAAATAGAGGTGTTGTCATGGGACTGGAGTCCCAGGAGCAGGAAGACCCCAAAATGGGGCTTTTCCAGGTTTTCTGGGCATCTGGGTCACCTGGCACAGGGAGGGAGGTGATGAGGGCAGGCTGGGGAGCAGCACATCCCTGTCCTGTGGGCAGTGGGATGCTGACTGGGAGGCAGCAGGGGGCTGATCTCGTTGTTGAGGCTCATTTTGTGGTCAGGGTGATAACCTGGGGTGATCCCTGATTATCCCACAGGGCCGTTGGCTCCCCCACACCCTGAACCTTGGTGCTGCCTGGCACGGATCAGGTAGCAGAGCAAATACTCCCTTTCCTTTGGGCTTGCTGGTGCCTCCTGGGGATCCCTCCTGCTTTCTTAACCCTGCCTTGTTCCCCTGCAGGTAAACTTCAACGAGCCCCTGTCCATGCTGCAGCGGCTCACGGAGGACCTGGAGTACCACGAGCTGCTGGACAAGGCGGTGAAGTGCGAGAGCTCCACGGAGCAGATGTGCTTTGTGGCCGCCTTCTCCGTGTCCTCCTACTCCACCACTGTGCACCGCACTGCAAAGCCATTCAACCCCCTCCTGGGGGAGACCTACGAGCTGGACCGCCTGGAGGAGCTGGGGTTCCGCTCCCTCTGCGAGCAGGTGAGGCCCGGGGCTCCGCGGGTTCATCCTGGGTGGCGCTCGGTGCTCTGGGCTGGGTGACACATGGGGGATTGGGAACTGGTTGGACTTGATGGGCTTGACCCTTCATCCCCAGGTTTGGAGCAGCTGCTGCAGCAGTGCCAGGCTCTGCCACCAGCTCCTTGCAGGACACCCAGGGGTGGGCAAAGCCCTCCCTGGCAGTCAGTGCCCAAACTTGTCAGACACCTGTGGAGCACTGGCTTGAGGCAGGACAGTCACCATCCCATCCC
>WAAG01047437.1:0-39642 GCA_013390105.1 Tichodroma muraria | reverse complement strand
GGTGGGGACAGGGGTGTCGGGGGCACGGAATGCGCTGGGGCACAGAGGAGCCCCCCCGGGTGTTTCTGTGCTTGTTCTGCTCCTGCCAAACCTCTGCTCAGCCCTGGGGGCTCCAGATGTTCCCTGGGAGCTCTGACCTGGCTCCAGAGCTTTCCTAGGAGAGGCTGAGTGGGCTCGGGGGGCAGAGCTGGTGCTGCCCTGATCCCTCTCTCCCTGCTCCTCCAGGATCGGGCTGGCAGCAGCGTCCGGCGGGAGCATCTCCCGAGCCGCCCGCGGGATCCGGCAGTGCCGGGGCGGGCTGGGGGCTCCGCGGCCGTGGGGACCCCCCCGGTGGCCCCGTGGGGACACGGCCCCCGCCCCGGCAGTGCCGTGGGACCGGGCCCCTCGCCGGCAGCGTTCGGGTGGGTCCCAGGAGCTGTCCATGGGGACAGGGGTGTCCCACTCGGGACCCCTCCTCCCTCCCTGTCCCCTCCAGCTCATCCCTGCCCTCCCCAGCCGCGCTCTCCACGCCCTGCGGGGGCTCCGGCAGCAAATCCAGCGGCGCCTCGGGCAGTGGCAGAGGGTGCAGGGAGTCCTGGGAGCCGCTGGACAGAGGAAGGAGGTGATTTGGGAATTGGGAGGAAGGCCGTGGGGTCCACGACGGCATCAGCCCTTGGAGGAGCCCGCGTTCCTCATCCCTGGAGCACTCAGGGGGTGCCAGCCCCTCTCCGGCCCCGCGGGTGCCAGGCAGTGGGGCCAGCCGTGCCTCTGTCCCCGTGCAGGAGCAGCAGGGGCAGCACCTGGAGAAGGCCCCGGCTCCAGGAGCCCCGAGGGAGCCCCCGATCCAGGTGAATGCCCCAGGTCCTGCTCCGAGGCCGGGCCGGGTCTCAGGGGTCTGGGGTCTCAGAGAGCCTCGGGGACCCCCAGGTCACCTCCAGAGGCTCCGTGTCCAGCACTGTCTGCTGAAATGTCCATCAGGTGACACGGATGAGTGTCCTGCCACCTGGAGCTGCCCCACGTGTCCGTGGCTGACCTCCAAGCCGAGAGGAGCCAGGAATGTGCGGGCAGGATCCTCCTGGAGCTTCCAAACCTGGGCTGACCTTTCCCTCTCTTGTGCAGAGGCAGAGGGAACATCCCCATCCCGCCTCCTCCCTGTCCTTGAGCCCCATTCCCGGGCTCCGCCAGCACGGCCGGGGCTCCCTGGGGCTCCTGCACCACCTCCAGCACCACTTCCAGGAGCTGCAGCTGGAGAAGAGCCAGAACCCGGGGAACGCGGGGAACCCGTCTGCCCTGGGGGCACAGCTGGGCCGGGCACAGCCCGGGGTGAGGACTCCCCCTCCAGCACAGCCGCGGTGCTGATCCAGGGGAAGGAAGAGGGGCAGAGCTCCACCATGGAGCACCATTCCTGGTGGGAACAGCCCTGCAGGGGGGGTTGTGACCCCAGGCAGGTCCCACCACCATCAATCCGTGCCACGGCACCAGTGACCCCAGAGGAATGGCCATGGAATGCCAGGAGCCCTCTCAGAGCCTGCCGGGGTCAGGCACAGGGCTCCCACATCCTCTTCCCACGCTGCAGCTCCTCCTCTGTCCAGCCTCCCATCTCCCATTCTGGGATAGAGCCCGGGGCAGGTTGGAGGTGTCATTTCCTTTTCTGCACCGCTGGTTGGGTATCTGGGAAAAATTCCAGGCTGAAAAGGTGATAAAACACTGGCCCAGGCTGCCTGGGGCAGTGGTGGAATCACCATCCCTGGCAGTGCCCAAAAAATGGGTCCATGTGGCACTTTGGGATGGGGTTTAGAGGGATTTGGTAAAAGGCTGGACTTGATGATCTTGGAGGGCTTTTCCAGCCTTAATGATTCCATGATTCTGAGTTTTGTCCTTGGACACTGAGGTCCCAGTTATGGAATTACAATAGGCAGAACAAAGCTCCTGCAAATTCCTTAAGAAGCACCACGAGGTTGTGATGGATCTTGGAGCTGCCAAGTGCTCTTGGACAAGTGGGATCTGCCCATGGAACCAGGCTGGGATGGCTGACCCTGGGACAGAGAAGTTTAATGGGAAAAAACCGAAGGGAATTGTTCTGTTTGGATGTTTTAATTTAATTTAGAAAAGGAGAAACCCATTTCTCCATCTCTACACATTTTGGGAAATGCTGGTTTTAATTTGCAGAACATCCAAGGAAAGTTTCTCCATGTGAAAAGGGGAAAGTGGGAGTTCCTCGCAGGATTTTATTGCTGTGCCTCATTCCAGGGGGAGGGAGGGGATGAGGATTGAAATATCTGTGTGCTTTCTTTCCAATGAAAATAAAAGTGAGTTTTATTATATTTCTCTGCAGTGTGGGATCAGGGAAAACCTGGAATCCCTCAGGATGCTTGGCCAGTCCCTGGCTGAATTCAGGATTTATTATTTTCCTTTTAAGTTTCACAACCAGAACAGAGCCACAAACACATTTTTACACAGAGCTTTTAATTAAACCCCAAATGTTTGCAAGGCTCTGTGGATGTCTCTGCCAACCTCAGGATTCCCGGACATGCGGCTGGCACCACGGGACACAAAACTGATCCTTCAGCAGAAGATTGCTGGAGAAATGTCCCCCAAATCCCTGAATGGTCACAGCCAGGACCTCATCCCGGGGGATTTCCTGCCTTGCCTGAGCCCCAGGTGTTCCCTTGTGATTGTGACAGAGACAGGGAATGCTGGGGACACCTCTGGGGGCACCTCTGGGGGCACCTCTGGACTGGTGGGGCAGAGCCGGAGTGCGGGGACCCAAAGTTGGGTGTAGAGACTCAGCTTTGGGGTGTAGACACCCAGTTTTGGGCTGTAGGGTCCCAGGGTTGGCACTCAGGGTCTCAGGGTTGGCACTCGGGGTTCCAGGGTTGGCACTCGGGGTTCCAGGGTTGGCAGTTGGGGTCCCAGGGTTGGCGTGGAGGGCCCCAGATGGGGTTGGGTGCCTGAAACCACCCCAGTTTCAGGGTGCAGGGTCCTGGTGCTGGTGCTGGGTTCCGGAACCTTGGAGTCTTCCCACTGTCACAAGAACCTGAAATTATTCCCCAGGGGTAAGAATGAACAAAAAGGATGTGATTTAATGGGGGCCTTTGGTTGGGCTTGATTCTGGAGGGAGATGTGTCCTTTCCAATGGGAATTGAGCTGGGAATACTCTTGGGATGGAGTTTTACAGCCCTGTGGTGCCATGGGGATTTGGGAATCAACTGAACACTTTCCTGGGAGGAACGTCTGAAGGAGCTGAGAGGCAGCAGATGGAGTCAGATGTTTTCAAATATCCATGAATTCACCTTTTCCCCTCCATTTTTGACCTTTTTTTCCATCCTGGGGTGCAGCTGGAATGTGCTCAGCATGGACACCTGCAGCCACTGCCTTGCTCTGGAGCCATCCAGAGGATCCCAGGGATTGCTTTGCTCCCTGGCCAAGGGAAGTGTTGCTGCTGCTGTTAAAGGCTCTGAAGCGCAGCGCTTCCATCCCCAAAACAGCTGGAATTCCTCATCCTCTGCTCTGGAGCCAGGCTGGGAGAGCTGGGGGTGTTCCCCTGGAGAGGAGAAGGCTCCAGGGACACCTCAGAGCCCCTGCCAGGGCCTGAAGGGGCTCCAGGAGAGCTGGAGAGGGACTGGGGACAGGGGATGGAGGGACAGGACACAGGGAATGGCTTCCCACTGCCAGAGAGCGGGAAGATATGGGATATTGGGAAGGAATTGTTCCCTGGGAGGGTGGGCAGGCCCTGGCACAGAGTGCCCAGAGCAGCTGTGGCTGCCCCTGGATCCCTGGCAGTGCCCAAGGCCGGGCTGGACAGGGCATGGAGCAGCCTCATCAGCCTCAAATGAGGATGAACCTCCCTAATTCCCACTTTTCCTGGTCAGTCCTGGTTCATCACCTCGGTTCCTTTTATGGTGGTGATGAACTCCAGCCATGCCATGGGGAACGGGGTGGGTTCAGGGAGGGATATTGACCACCTGCTGATGAATTCCTACTATTCCAAGGCAGTATCAGCCTGGAAAAGACGTTTTTATTCTCCTGGTTAATTATTACCCACAGTAATGAGGGTGCAGCAGTGCTGAACTAAAGGTGCATTTGCTGTCTTCTTCCTAATTCCAGGAATTCCTGTAGGATGCTGCTCCAGCAGAGCGTTCATTCCCATTTGAAGACATTTTGTAACTGAACCCCTCTGAAAGGCACAAGTGGCAACAAGTGCTTTGCTCCAGAGGGTAACTCCGCTTGGAAGGGGATTTTGGTGGTCCCACAGCAAAAATTCCCACCCAGCCTGGAGAATTCCACTCTTGCCACTCCTCGGGCTGCCAGGATCATTCCCACCATCCCCAGGAGCGCAGCTCCGTCAGGTGTGTGCTTTGTTGAAATCCCATCATTCCCATGGAATGGCTGGGGTTGCTGTTCAGTCCTTGCCTGTAATTAAATTTATTAGGTGCATTTTGTACTCACACTGGACAGCCCCGTTGTCATTTATGGCTCTGGCAGTTGTCGGGGTTTTCCTTTCATTCCCATTCTCTGTGGATCCTCCCAGCTAATTGTGCCCATGGTGAGAAATTCCCACCTTTCCTGGGAAAATTGGGCTAATGAGGGTGGAAAAGGAGGAAATTTGCCATTGGCTGATCCTGGAAGTGCTGCCCATCCCTGGCAGTGCCCAAGGCGAGGTTGTCCAGAGCTTGGAGCAGCCTGGGATAGTGGAAGGTGTCCCTGCCCATGGCAGGGGGTGGGATGGAATGGGATTCCCCTTAGGAATGTTCTTTCATCCCTTGTGGAAAAGGAATAAGAGGGAAAAAAACCAAAGCAAACCCACCCCCCCCAAGCAGGAGCAAACAAAATCTTTTTCCACTTGGGTGATGTGAGAAACGGGATGGAAAATTGAATGGAAAAAGGAAATAAAAACAAAGGGAAACCACTGAAATCATACGGAAAAAAAATGGAAAATGATGGGAAAGAAATGAGAAAAATGAAAAGCAATATCTGCCACCATTTTGTTGGGAGATAAATGTAAGAAAAGAGATGAAAGTTTTGCTGCCCTGCTGGGATTGAGGATTTTGGCAGCCAGGGAGCAGCGGGGCAGGGAAATTTCCCCACTTTCCAATCCCCGAGGGAAGGAATAGGGAAAAAATCCCCTCACCTTTCCCCCAGGAAAAAAAGCAAAATAAAAGGCAAAATCTGGTGAAAAATTTTTTTCTACACTTTACCGGTAAAAGGGAGAAAGTCTGAAGAAGATGAGGGAAAAAATGGGAGAATCAATTAGAAAAACTGTGGAAATAAGAAAAAAAAATAAATTTGTGGAACTTGGAGAGCAAGGTCTCTTTTACAGCAAGATTGACACAAAACCGGGACACATGGCTGGGTTTGAGCAGGATTGGGAGAAATCTGGGAATTAGCAGTGGAAAAACCAAGCAGGGAGGGGCTGGGAGAGTGGAAGGTGCTTGGAGCCAACACATGGAGCAGTTTGGGAGATCCTGGTACCTTTCCCTTCCCAAACCAGGGCCTTACACGTGGTTTTTAATGGATACCCTGGGAAAGTGGAAGGTCCCTTTGGCAGGGACTGGGACTGGATGGGATTTAAGGACCCTTCCCACTCAACCGGTTCCCTGATTCTGTGAAATCCTGGAGAATTCCTGATGCTTACTGGACAAAGGGCAGCAAATTTCAACATCTGCCAAACCTTTTCAAAATTTGGGATACTCAGAGAAGGCAGAGCTGTGGAATTCCCAGTAGGAGTTGCAGCCTGAGCATCTTTTGGGGTGTTTGGGGGAATTTGTCCCACCCTAAGGCTCAGGGGAGCACCCTTTGTGTGCTGATGATTTGTAGGAGCAGTCTTTCGTAGGAAAAAATGTTTTTTTATCTTTTTTTTTTAAATTATTTTTTAAATCCAGTTCCCCGCAGGAGCTGCATCCAATGGGTGTTGGAATCATGCAGAGCTCCTGTTTTAATTAGAACCCTGGAAAATCTGGCAATTAGGGGAGGAGTGAGAACAGCTCTGCAGGCACTGAACGCTGCACTGGAGCTGCAGCTGCAGCCTCGGAGCCCAAACCAAGCCCCAGACAGGCAGAAAATTCCCAGAACAGCGTCCTGTGGCTTTTTCCTTCCTATGGCCACACACAGAGGATCCATCCTGCCTAAAATTAGTGGGATAAAAGCAAGTTAGGGGCTAAAAGCAGGGTCGGGGTTAAAGCTGGGCATTTAATCTCTCCACAATTGCAGACGGAGAGCGGTGGAGCCTTGTGGGAGGCTCTGTGCTCATCCCAAGGGTTACGTGGAAGCTTTTCCTTGTGGATAATTCCCGCTGGGGACGAATCCCGGTGCGGGAGCAGGGAGCAGCCCCGAGGCAGCTCTGCAGGGATGCTCTGTCCCACTAGATGGCAACTTCGCTCTGCGCAACGCGGGCTCCGCTCGGAGCGCTCGGGATAGCGCAGATGTGAGAGAAAATCCAGCAGCTCCCGCTCCCCTGGAGACTTGGAGGGGTTCCCTCCTCCGAAAGCAGCGGGATACAGACGTGCAAGGCACAGTGACACCTCTGGATGCAGCGGAATGGCCTTGGGTGGGCACAGCCGGCTCCGCAGGGAGGGATGGAGCGTTCCCAAATGTGCCAGCCTCCCTCTCCTTGGCAAAGCCGCTCTTCCCAAATACTGCCCTTGGGATTTCTGTCAGCCTGAGCCAGGGGGTCTCTGCAAGAGCGTGGAGTGGAGAAATGGCCCCTGCCAGGGTTCGGATCCACAGGATCCTTCCCACACTCCGTGTTTGAGATCCAGACCTGGGACGAAACACCCTAAACCCAAAGCCTGAGCCCGGGCTTTGAATCGTAGAATCATGGAATATCCCGAGTTGGAAAAGATCCCCAGGGATCATCCCTGGTCCTGCCCCGACCCCCCTACAATCCCAGCCTGGGCATCCCTGGAGCGCTGTCCAAAGGCTCCTGGAGCTCTGGCAGCCTCGGGGCCGTGCCCATTCCCTGGGGAGCCTGGGCAGTGCCAGCACCCTCTGGGGAAGAGCCTTCCCTGATCTCCACCTAAACCTCTCAAACAGCTCCATTCCCTGGGGAGCCGGGGCAGAGCCCCACCACTGCACATCTGTGACCCCCAAAGGAGGGATAAGGAACAGTTTTCCTTTTTCCCTGGCGTTTCCATGTTTCCCTGATGGGCAGGTGTCTCCCCATTCACCACTTCCAACAGGGCAGCTTTGCCCCGCTCTCAGGTGTGTTTGAGCAGAGCAGATCTATCCCAGAGCACATCCTCCATCCCAGGGAAACCCCACGTGGATTTTCCCCACACACCCAAAGCAACGTGAGGAAAAATCTCCTCCCTAAAACAAGTGATTCCCATGTCCAGCCTCACTGGGAGTTCTAGAGCAGGACACATTCCCGTCCTTCGTGTTCATATTTGTTGGCACCTCTTGGACTGCTCCTGCTGGACAAAGGCTGCTTTAACCCGACCCGGTCCTGCTTGGAGCCAGAGCCAGCAGCAGGAAGAGGGAATTGTACCCCACCCTCCATGACCCTCATTCCTACAACACATGGAAGGTGTTTCCCTGAGGTGTTTCCTCTTCCAGAGGCACAGGGCATTGCTGGCTCCTGTGCACCTGGAAAAAGGGAAAAATGTGGCTGGAAAAATGTTAAACACCCCAGGCATGAACCCTGATCCTCACTGGCACTCAGGGGTCGCTTGCTCGGAGCCCAAGGAGAAACCCGAGGCTGCTCCATCCTCCAGAGCAGGGGAGGGAGGCACGAGAGGAGCAGTGGCACCTTCAGTGATGTGACACAGTGACTGGAATGTTAATGCTGGCAGAGCTCCCTCTCCCAGGTAGGAAGTGCTTCTAACAGCACAGCAAATCCAATTTTTGCTGGATACAAATTCCACCGAAGAGCCAAAGCCTCAGTGAAATGCTCAACGAGGCTGGAATTGAATTTGAGCTGTGGGAGACAGGGAACAGCTCCGAGCTGGGAGGGGCCGGGCGGGAAATGTGAGCTTGGGACGGGGCAGACATTTTTTTGATCTCAAAATCAGGGAGATTTTGGGAGCACAACTGAGGCTCTTGAAGGAGGAGAAGAGATGGAGGAGAATATGGATCTGCCTGGGGGAGAGCAAGGGCGTGGAGGGGAAGTGGAGGCTGGGTCTGCCTCATTCCAGGAAGGGGCCAAGGCCAGGGGTCATTTGTCCATTTGGCCACGGCTGCCTCCAGCCTTGCCTGGTGAGCAGCACATGGAATCTTAGAAACATGGAAAGGTTTTGATTGGAAGGGACCTTAAAAATCATCCCATTCCACCCCCTGCCAGGGGCAGGGACAACTTCCACTAGCCCAGGCTGCTCCAAGCGCTGTCCAGCCTGGCCTTGGGCACTGCCAGGATCCAGGGGCAGCCACAGCTGCTCTGGGCACCCTGTGCCAGGGCCTGCCCACCCTCCCAGGGAACAATTCCTGCCCAATATCCCATCTAAATCTCTCCTTTAGTTTACAACTTGATCTATCACTCTCTGCCCATGTAAAAATTACTCCTTCATGGAGATTTGGCTGCTGCTCCTGCAGGATCTGGGTTACCCCTGTGTTTATCCTGGGGAAAAGGAGGCAGCAGAGGGAGGAGGACTGGATCAACATGATTTCAAGTTTTGGATCCTCCATGAAGCTCATCCTCCACACCATCCATAGGACCCTGCATCCCTCCTTTGCCTAATGGAAGTTGAGGCATTGCCTTCCAGGGTTATTCTCTTTCCCAAACATACCTGAGCAGGAAGCTGGAATAATCCAAAGCATGGAATGAAGAGGATCAAACTGCAGCAGAGAACCAACCGCAGATTTCCAGGAAAAAAGAGTTTCCAGGAATCCTCAGTCTGGAAACCTTGATGGGGGACGAGTCAGAAAAATGTGGCTCAAGGTGATGTCTCAGTGGATGAAGTTATAAAACAACCTGACAAAATAAACGGTAACACTCAGGTAGTGCCGGCTGGTTCTCATTCCACAGCTCCAAAGGAATTCAAGGATGAAATAGCTGAGCTATTAACAGCATTAACTCTGCTGTGAAAGCTCTCACTTAACATTTCCTCACCATCAGAGGGAAAGAAAGCAGTGAGACCTTGATTGGAAAAAATGCTCCTGAGCAGCTCCAGAAATGGCAGATTATTAAAAGTGATGTTCAAATGAGGTAGAACTGCACTAAGGAGGGGAATTAGGGAGCATGGGAGACCAATTCCTGGGAAATTCAACCAGAATTTTGTCCTGGAGTTTCTGAGGGAGGCAACAAGGGAGGAGAGTTCAAGTGGCCCAGAGATCCAATGGGCATAATCTACTTGACTTTCCTAAAGATTTTTACAAGTTCTCTAATCAAAGTACCTGTATTAACTTCAAAGACGCATTATCACCGGGACATGGAGTGACCAGGACAAGGGGGATGGATTAAAGGTGAAGGAAAGGAGGTTTAGATTGAATATTAGGAAAAAATTCTTCCTTGTAAGGGTGGGCAGGCCCTGGCACAGGGTCCCCAGAGCAGCTGTGGCTGCCCCTGGATTCCTGGAAGTGCCCAAGGCCAGGTTGGACATTGGGGCTTGGAGCAGCCTGGGACAGTGGAAGGTGTCCCTGCCCATGGCAGGGGGTGGCACTGGATGATCTTTAATGTCCCTTCCAATCCAAACCATTCTGGGATTCTGTGAAATCTTGAAGAATCCCAAAATCCCTATGAAATGAGAAAGAAAGCTCTGCCAGAGGTGATCAGAAAGGAGGGATCTGGGAAGCAGAGGAGAGGAGAAAGAGTTCAGGCTCCACAGGGATGAGCTGTCGCAAGACTTGAGCTTTATAATGTTTGAAAGTCTAAACTCCAGGCTGAGCCCACAACTGAGCCGTGAGGGAAGATGGAAACAGAGCCCGACTGTCCCACGTTTGGACAGAAGACACAATCAATTCTGAGTGCCCGTGAGAAACAGAGCTGGGACAGCCTCAGCCAGCCATGAAAATGAGACACCAGGGCCAAGCCTGGAATGAGAGCTCCTGGACCTGGATCCATGTGCTGGTACTTCTGTGATCTCTGCACTCCGCTGGCTCCTGGATTATCCCAAACAGTCCTGCCCTGGATCTCCTTCCCTGGAGTAGCAACAAACACAGTGATCAGTGCTCAGGGAAGCCCTGGAGAGCAGCACCAGCCTGGAGAGATGAGAATTCCTTGGCTCCGGCTGCCTGTGCCTTGGGGATTCCCTTTGGCCTCTCTTTAGTAGCTCTGCACCCAATAATGTCTGTTTTTCCCTTCTTATTGTTCCTCTCAGTAAATCCTCTGCCCTGTGCCTCTGGAAGCTGGGATGAGGACAGGGAAGACTCCCAATTTCCTGCTTGCAGCTGAACCTCTGTGTTTTACCAGGACGGTTCCTTTTCATTCCCTGCCTGTCCCCACCATTCAATTTTCCCATTTTTCTGACCCCTGCAAAGAGCTGTGCTGACATTTCCTCAGGAATGTCCCTCATATCTCCAGCCTTCCTTCCTGAGTGGGGATTTTTCAGAGCCCATTATGGTCCATTTGGAGTCAGGGTTTGTTTTCCCTGTGTGCATCTGTTTCCATTTGTCTCCACTGAATTCCAACTGCAGTTCTATCACGCCCTCACTCACTATTACAAGCTCCTCCCGGAGTTCTCTGCAGGCAGCCCCTGCCTTTTCCACCTTCAGTAACTCAGCCCTGCAAATCTGGCTGTGATTCCATCCTTTCCTTCACAGGCCATGGAGAAGTGCCCTGCCTTCAGCAGAGATCCCTTCACAATCCACCTCCTTCCACTCCAGGAACGGAGAACTTATTCCTGTCCTTTGCTTCCTGCTTTTTTGGACATTTTTTGTAGAGATTTCAGAAATTTTTTTAGCCATTTTAGACATTTATCTATGAGGACCTTCTCTTTTCATCTCAGATCATCTCCAAGGCTTTGGGGAGATCATGTTCCTGCTCCAGCAGCAGATTCCTGAGCCTGATGAGGTGTTCAGCACCCCTTGGTGCATCTCTCCCCAAATCCTCTCTCGCTTTTCCTGTGGGCTCATGCAGGATTTCATCACTTGCAGTTTTCCATGGCAAGGAGCTCAGCAAATCCAATTCCTGTTGCATGAAGAAAGATGTTTTTTGTTTGTTTTGACCTTGATTCCTGCTGTTTCCTTCTGCAGGAAGAGAATCAAAAGCCGAGTCCTTGATGTCCTCTCATGATTTTGTTGACTTCTTCCGTAGCTTTCTTAGAGCAAATCCTTTTTCTCTGCTGCAGAATCTCATCCTCCAGTTTTCCCCACGCAAAACCATTCCAGACCTTTGACCACCTCCTTGTGCCCCTGCTTCCCTGGCTCTGCTGTACCATGGAATAGGGTAGAAGGGATCCTGAAAACCATCTTGTTCCATGTGTCTGAGGTGGGGAGGTGACAACGGCGCCAGAGGCCAAGGACATGGCCCAGCCATGGATTTACATGGCACTGAAAGTGAATTTCCCATAGATCAGATCACTCCCATGGATCAGATCACTCCCATGGATCAGATCATTTCCCATAGATCAGATCACTCCCATGGACCAGTTCAATTCCCATGGATCAGATCATTTCCCATGGATCAGGTAATTTCCCACAGATCAGATCACTCCCGTGGATCAGATCACTCCCATGGATCAGATCATTTCCCACAGATCAGATCATTTCCCATGGATCATCACCATTCCCCACAAGGTTTTCCAGGAGCTGCCTCAGGCTGTGTTGCCATCCCTGCTGACTGGTTTGGAGCTGCAGGTGCTCCCTGACAGGATCTCCCTTCGCCCTCGGGGAGTTCTGGGCTCCTCTTGTCGTGTGGGTCGCCACCAGCGCTCCCGGCTCTGCTCCGTGCAGGATGCTCTGCTCTGGCATCCTGCAATTTACAGGGCTCCTTGTTCCTCTTCTGCCCAGAGCTGTGCTCTGACTCCCTCTCCTTCTCTCATCATTTTGCAGCTCCCATTTCTCCTCCCAAGCCAACCTGCAGTGTTGTCCACTGGGTTGCTTTGCTCCCCGCCAGGGAAAGGAGTCAGTTTCATTATTAATTTTGTCAGTTTTGAAAGAGGGATGTAAAGCCCTAAATCACATCCCAGTCACAAGAGCAGAGTGACACCCACAAACTGTGTTCTGGCTCAGGTCGTCTTTCAGGGGACACTCAAATGCTGCATCGTTTGGGGCCCGATGGGGTTCCACAGCCTCTTCATAACATCTCACTGGTCATTTGCTGCAGAAAATGGTCCCTCACAGGAGGCTGGAGGAGATTTCTGCTGGGCACTTGGCTCTGAGGAGGAGCAAGGAGATGCAATCAGGGATAAAGCTTTAATACCTGATACTGCAAATGATAAAAAGAATATCTGGGCTGTTTGGGCTGAGCTGCCACCCTTTACAAAGTGGATGCATCCTCTGTTTCCATCCTCAAGGTGTTTTTTTTCCCCTATTGAGCCAGTAATGGCTCCTTTGGAACCTTTGGAATGGAGGTTTCCTTACCAAGTGACCTGTGAAATATTTCACTGAAAGCTCCTCCCAGAGCCAGAGAATCGATTTTCAGATGTCTCAGCAATTCCTCTGAGAGAGCAGCTCTCCAGGACTCCTGTTTTTTGAGATATTCCAACACAGAGATAACAAGGGAAGGCACCTTGCCCATGGAGATGGAGTTTGACTGACAATATCCTGATAATCTCAGGACCCTCAGGACCAGGATTTCTCCCTTCTGACCCCCATTGTGTCACCCCTCAGGGGTCAGGAGCACAGCAGGAAGGGAGGGGACCCATCAGACCATTTATGCATCAAACTCCTTGTCCATCATGAAGGAATATTTGAAAAAACTCATGGAATGGAACGTGGTCACTGTTCAAAGCACTCCTGTAGGAGATAAACTGTTGATATGCACAAAATCCATGTGAGGAACAGAGACCCAAAGGACCCCGAGGGCCCAGAACCCAGGGCTTGTATTTATTGAAATTATTTTCCCTATGGATGCAGCCTCCTGCTTTTCAAAGTCAAGGATGCTCCCAAATCAAGTCCTGTGGCTCTGAGTCGCCTGCAGGAGCGTTTGATTTGTGGAGCCACGTGTGAAATGCTGACAGGGCCCCCTTTAGCTGCCCACATGGAGCCTTTCCCGAGATGTGATCAAAGGCTCCTGTTTGAACCCGTGCACCCACCTGTCCCCTCAGTGAGGCCTGCAGCAGGCAGAGCCTCGATCCTGGCTTTGGTTTTTCTCCTGGCAACTCAAGCTCGTGAAGTGCCTGAACTGCTCAGAGCCACAGATTGTTCTTGTCTTTGTCCCTCACTGAGCCTCACACGAGGAGAGGCTGGGGTTTGACCACAGCACATCTGCAGCAGTTTGTGTTCAAGCTCTCCCACTCAGGGTTGGTATTTTGTGGGAATACTCAGAGGAAACTCCTCTGTCTGGCCAGCGAGAGCTGTCCTGGCTTCCCTGAGCCTTTCCCTTGGGCAAAGTCCTGTGTGAGAGCCACAAAATTATGGAAAAGTTTCTCCCAGCACTGGAGCTGTTGCTGAACTCCTCACGGGGCTGTTCTCCATTGGTGACCGCGGGGCCTTCACCCAGCAGGGAGTGATGGCAGCGCTGCTCCTCACGGAATCATGGAATCACAGAGCTGCTTGGGTTGGAAAAGCCCTCTGGGATCATCAATCCAACCGTAAACCAAACACCACAATGTTCCCCACTGACCCCTGTCCCCAAGTGCCACGTCCATGTGGCATTTAAATCCCTCCAGGGATGGGGATCCAGCACTGCCCTGGGCAGCTGTGCCAGTGCCTGACCACCCCTTCCAGGAAGAAACGTTCCCCAAATCCACCCTGAGCCTGCCCTGGCCCAGCCTGAGGCCGTTCCCTCTCCTCCTGTCCCTGTTCCTGGGAGCAGAGCCCGACCCCCCCGGCTGTCCCCTCCTGTCAGGAGCTGTGCAGAGCCACAAGGGCCCCCTGAGCCTCCTCTGCTCCATCCTGAGCCCCTTCCCAGCTCCCTCAGCCTCTCCTGGGGCTCCAGCCCCTTCCCCAGCTCCGTTCCCTTCCCTGGACACGCTCCAGCCCCTCCAGGCCTCTCTGCTCAGGAGGGTCCCAGAGCACTGGAGGTGTCCCAGCAGTGCCAGCCCAGGGGACGGGCACTGTCCTGCTCCTGCTGCCACCCCAGGGCTGGAGCTGTCCCTCTGCAGAGCGCAAGGCCACCAGAGGGAACACTGGGGACCAGCATCACTTTGCAAGTCAAATTAGGGAGACACTTCCCAAGTTTCTGAAGGGTCTGTAGAGCCCCTTCTCTTTTTAACAATGTAAATCCCTGGTATCTTAATTCCAACTAATGGGGGAGAGATGGTGTCCAAACATATGGATTCACCTTTTTTTTTGAAAAAAATGATCACTTTGAGAAGTGCAAAGCTTGGAAATAATAGTATGGAAAAAAAAGATCTATTCCAACACAAACACACCAAACACAACCAGGAGCATCTCAGGGCTTCCCCTGTACCTGCCCCGTGAGGCTCAGCTCTGAAGGGTGCTCTGAACGTGTCCCCTCCCCTGCCAAGGCTGGCAGTGCCCCGTCAGTGCTCCTGCACCGCTGGGAGATGCGCTGAATCCCATGGATCCACACAGCGGGGCTCTTATCCCACCTCGTGGAAGGATCCTCCAGGAGCCAGAGCTGATCCTGGCTGGGCCCTCCCTGCAGCTGCAGTTTGTGCTGAACACCTCCTGATTTGCAGTTCTTTTTGACTCCCTCGAGGTCTGCAGTGGCTCTGGCTGGTTATCCCACTGAATTCCAGCACCCTGGCTGCCACTTGGGCTGGAGCCAGGAGCTGAGGTTTTCCTGCTGCTCAGCCCCATCTGTGGAGGATGCAGCTGATGAGCCTTTTTTAGGGGATCTGATTTTGGAAGGTGGCTTCAATAAGGAGCATCTTCCCAGAGCCTTGGGGTGGTCCCTGGCACTGATTTGGGCTCGGATGATCCCAGCTCAAGGTGTTTGTACCCTGTTTATTGGGATGACACTTGTGCCCTGGCCACCTCTGGACTTCCCAGCAAGATCCTGCTTCTCCCTGCTCCCTCCTCTCTTCCCAGGTTTATGGAATCCCAGCAGTGTCCTGAGCTGGATCATCCCAGCCCGGCATAGCTTTGGGATGCAGCAGCTTTCAGCGAGGCAGGGCCAGAATTTTGGAATGATTCGGGTGCTCAGGTTACCTAAACCTTTCCCTGCCTCTGTCCCTCTGCTCCTTTCCTCCCACTGCCTGCCCTGTGCTGGGGATGTGCTGCCAGAGGCAATTCCTTCATGCAGGAGGAATGTCACCAGTCCTGAGTGTGTCCCATCACTCTGTGACCTTGTGGGCAGCTCTGGCACAGGGACCTGTGGGGAACAGCCCTGTTTTCCCTGTTTTCCTGCCCAGGGTTAATTTCCCCTTCAGTGCCAGACCCAGGAGAAGTTTCCATGAGCAGCACCCACGCCATATGCCCAGGATTTATCTTTATAATCATCCTGGCTTTAGCAGCAAAGCTGGCAAGAGAAGCATTTTTGTGCTTATTAGACATAAGAAGATCTCGGTGGTTAAGAATCCACGGGGCTGAAAATGGGAAAAAAAGAAGGAGAAAAAAAAAAAGCAACAAACTCTTTGATAAGCCTGAAAGATTTAAGAGCTGGAATCTGCATCTGTGTTGCCCAAAATATCTTGAATAAAGCTGCTGGGATGGGGGGAGCCATGTGAGTTGTGCCACCCCACTGGTTCTGCCCAGAAGCACCAATCCCTTCATCCTGCCAGGATCACTTTCAAGTGGAATCTAAGCCCAGGCTGTTTGTTTTCACTCAGTGTTTTCTTCCCTAAATGGAAGGTTTTCACTCAGTGTTTTCTTCCCTTTCCTCAGGGAGAATCCCCAGCAGGTGCTGAGAGCATGCAGGAGTCTCTTCCTTCTCCACATCAAGGAAATTGATTTAGTGGTTGAATTTTACTATTCCCAAATCCCTACGTCCATTAAAAACAGCACAGAGTGGTGTTTCCACATCTTCCCCCTCCCACCTCAAAACCAGGAACCAGAGAAATACGGAATGGTTTGGGTGGGAAGGGACCTTAAAACCATTCCAGTGCCATCCCCTGCCATGGGCCAGGGCCACCTTCCACTGTCCCAGGCTGCTCCAAGACATGTCCAGCCTGGCCTTGGACACTTCCAGGGATCCAGGGGCAGCCACAGCTGTCTGGGACAGCTGGGGATGTTCCTGCTCCATCAGCCTGAAGTGCTGTTTGCTGTTTCCCACTGCTGGAGAATCCAGAGATCCCGGAGTGTTTTTATTCCAATGGGTGTCATTGAAACAAGAGGGCTACAAATGAGAATAAACTCATCAAACACTGATGGCTTTTTCATGGCTGTGCTTGCGGAATTGTCCATCTTGCCCACAGAATCCTCCTGCTTGCTTCAGCACATCCCTGGGAGCTGGCACAGGGTGACCTGGCAGTTTCTGCAGGCAAATATAAAAAAAAAAAAATTGAAAGAAACCCACATTTCATTGTGGGCTTTGTGTAAAAGTCTTCTAACATGACCTGGCTCCAGCAATGGCCTCATTTTTCCTTTCCACACTCTTTCCTCTGCTGCTCTGCCAGAAGATTTGTCTTTTAAAGGTTCATCCGGGCTCAGATGTGGCCTCAGGCCAAGGCTGCTGCAAGTTTTAGATGTTCTGGCTGCGTTAATAACTCAAACTGGGCTAAAGTTCAAGGGTAAGGGCTCAGCGCTTCCTGGGAATCAGCTCCCTCTGGAACTCGCCACCCCCAAATCAGAAATATGTGGAATTAAACAGAAATAACCAAATCTTTGGGTTGCTTCTCTGGGTTGTGGTGGAGGAGAAACCAAGGGGTAGAAGGTGGTCCTTTAGCCCTGTGTCCCTTCCCTTCAGGGTTTCACAGTTCCAAAGCTCCTTTTACACACATGGGGTTATTCCAGGCCAGCTCCTTCCCGTTTTTGCTGCCCTGTCACAGTCACCATGCTCTGGGACACGAGTGGTGAAAGCACCAGAGAGGTGGGAATTGTTTTCCCAGGTGATGAGGTTCGATGTCACGAACTGTAGCCCTTCTTAAAAACATCGATGAACATTTACAGCCACCACGTTTTTATGGAAAGTCACACATTTATCCTTTGGAAACCCTTCTGGATCACATTCCCAGTGGTTTCCTAGAGGCCCTGGCTGTGCCATAGGTCCCTGGAGCCACCCAAGCCTTTGGTCGCCTGTGCCAGGTGTTCCCCCAGCAGCTCCAGCCCCTCCCAGCACTGAGGGGGTCACGCTGGGAATGGGGCAGGGAGCTGACGGACACAGGCCCTGGACGTGCTGGTTATATTTCAGGAATATTGAGTTAAAATAAACCTTTAATGAATATTCTATGCCAATATCCAATTAAATTTGGGAACAGGATCTTCCTGTTAAGTTTTTCAGCCTTCTCCCTTCAGTTAAGACATAGGAAAGTTTAAAATGTTTATTAATTGCAGCTTCCTTTCTCCCCATTGTCCTCAACAAAGTCACGGTCTTAGAGTTTCTTTTCTTTTATATTTAAATGGATAAATCTTTTCCCATGGATCCACCCAAGCTGTGTTTTACCCACTGAGACAAGTTTTTCACTCCATCATCCTGTTTCTCCATCCCTGGGAAGGCAGTGGGGCTTTGCTTGAGGGGAATCCATGACTTTGGGGTGAAAATATCAGCTGTGGACAATTTTCCTGCAGTCACATCCCTGTCCATGCCCGTGCTCTTCCCTGCTGCACATCCCAGTTGTAGCTGGGAGATGCCAAACTCCAAACAAAGGATCCCGGTGTGGGAAAAATGCTTGGGAAACATTTCCCACCTGCCTGGGGCTGCAGGATCTCCTTCCTTCATGCCCAAATCCCACAGTGCCCACACTGCAGGAGGCTGATTCCAGAGTGGAATTCAGTGAAGTTTATTTGGAGACAGGCTGGGCATCTGTGCTTTGTTCTAAAGCAAAACCCCTGAACCAAAAAATTAATTCTTTCCATATCACATTTATTATCCCCTCCCTTATTTTTGCATAAATTCCACATAATGGTCAAGCTTGGATTCTCCATGTTGGCTGCATTGCCTCGCTCTCCATTTATCACTTGGCTGTACAGGATAAATTTTAAGTGTCATTCCTTCAAAATATTCCTGGGGGTTTCACTGGGGGTGGCTTCTCTCCCATTTTTGTGTCCCTCATTCTCGCTGGGCAGAAGTGACAGAAACACTTTCTATAGTGAGGCTGGGTAAACCCTCCCCAAACTGAACCTCTCTCTCTTTTCTGCTTGATTTGATCTGCAGTCCTTGGACATCTCTGAGTCCCCTCCCTGGAACAGTTTGCTGGGGATGGAATGTCCCCAGAAGGTCATCAAGCTGTGCCAAGTTGCCACAAGTTCCTGGGAGGCTGCTGGGAAAGTCTTAATCCTCCTCAGCGATCCCGAGCCAGGCGTGCCTTAAATCATCCCATGGATTTTGCAGGTGACACAAACTGGTGCTCAGGGACAAGGAGGTTTTTACAGAAATTGGAATTATGTGACAAAAGGGGCCAAGGCGAACATGGATTTTAGTCTTGGTAAATGCAGGTAAGGCCTTCACCATTTTTAGGGAATGAAGTTTTTCCTTGGGAAGTGGGGGTTGTGTCCTGTGGAGAAAAACCTGGGAGGGGTCTGAGGGTGCTGAGGCTCAGAAAATGTGCAGTGCAGGGACTGCAGAGCTGACCTGGTCCATAAAAATGCAGGTGCAGGTGGTGATCAGCAATGAGAGAAAAGGGATGGGAAAAGGGACAGGGAAAAATAGTGATGGCCTTGTACAGAAAATGTTACAGCTATTTTCCTTTATTGCTGGCAGCAGATGAGTGCCCTCAACCCATAAATAGAAATAAATTGCTGAAAAGTGGAAGATCATGAAATCACAGAATTACAGAGTGGTTTGGGTTGGAAGGGACCTTAAAGCTCATCTCATTCCACCCCCTGGCATGGGCAGGGACTCTTTCCACTGTCCCAGGCTGCTCCAAGTCCCGTCCAACCTGGCCTGGGACACTGCCAGGGTCTTTCCACTCCCACAGGAGTGGGGAGGTGAGGGCAGGCAGGGCTTTGCTGAGACAGGAGGAGAGGAGACCTCACCAGGAAAACAATCCTGCAACCTTGGCCCCAGAAGTTGTTTCCCAGAGCAGCTGTGGCTGCCCCTGGATCCCTGGAAGTGTCCAAGACCAGGCTGGACAGGGCTTGGAGCAGCCTGGGATAGTGGGAGGTGTCCCTGCCATGGCAGAGGTGGCACTGGATGAGCTTTAAGGTCCCTTCCCACCCAAACCATTCTGGGATTCTGAGTGGTGACTGGAACAGGGAAAAATGAAAATCCTGGATAAAATGGAGCATTTTCTCCCCCATTCTGGACAGGGAGAGTGAGTGAAGAGCTCCAGGTAAAAGCAGTGACCACCACAGGGCCTGCCCCAGCCCTGGGGTCAGTCAGACCCCCGGGGTTAAGGTCACCTGGTGTTGGCAAGGCTGGCTATCCCTGTCGCGCTGCAGCTCCTCTGGATCCCACCGGGAACATCCAGCAGATTCACCTTCACCCCCAGAACCCTCCATGGCCAGAGCTGCCTGCTCTTGGTCTCTAACCCCGCAGACATCTCCTGGCTGCTGCTTTCTCCTCCTCCTGACACATCCCTGAGCCTGTCCCTCCCCATCCCTCCCCATCCCTCCCCATCCCTTCCCCCAGAGCTGCTCTGTATTCATTTCCCACAGATCCCAATCTACGCACGGCAGGAGGGGGAGGGGTTGTGTGTGGAAAAATAGTTTCAAATTTACACATCAAAAGGAGGCCACGTCTGCTATCAGGAAAATTAATAAGAATTAAGACCCTTTCAAAAGCTGTGCAGCCCAGTTTTTGAAATGGAACCAATTAAAAATATTCTGGAGCTGGGAATGCTCTTGTGGGCTTGGTCCAGGCTGAATAGGCCTTTCATTGATGAAAGGAGCTCTTCCCGCAGCTCAGACAACCAGGAAAACATCCAAGCATCCGTTTTTTAGGGAAGAATAGACATAAATTTCTGCCTGGGAGCATGCTTCACAGGAGCTGCAGAGAATCATCTGCTAAGAGAATAATGAGGAGACGATTGCAGGCACCAGCATGCGACAAATTAAGAAAACAATTTGTTTATGGGGTGAAAGAGTAGGAAGATGATCCTTTGTGATAGGGTTTGGAGTAGGGAAAAAAGGAAATATCTATCAGTCTGTGAGAACAGAGACTTGGCTTGAAACAAGAATATTCTGGAAAATTCTCCGCTCTGGTTTATTATTATTATTATTATTATTATTATTATTATTATTATTATTATTATTATTATTATTATCGTTATTATCATTATTATTATTATCATTGTTGTTACTGTTGTTGTTTATCTGTTAGAGAAACTGAGCTGGTTGCTAAAGCTGCATTCCAAGATCTCTGTTTTTTCCTGGGAGGGGCAGGAATGTATGGAAGCAGTGGGATGGATGTGGAAAGAACCTGGGGAAGAAGGAAGACACAGAGTCCTGGAGCAGCACTGACATTTCTGAGTTCTTCCCTCAACTGGGCTCAGCTCAGTGGTTTGGTGCTGCACATCCTTAATCCGGGACTTGGATCCATGTGTCCGGAATTCTGGTCTCTATTTTCGAGGTGTCTCTGTCTGAGCAAACCCTCCTGGGGCTTCTCATGGGTGGTGGCACCTCTGGGACTGCACCTGGGGGAGTTTGACTCACCTGAGATGGGGAAGGACGTGCTGGGCCAGACACCATTCCTGACCTCTCCATCTCCATGAGGAACCAGGTGCTGGGCATGGATTTGTCCACATTGGAGACACTTTCAGTCACCTGGAGAGCTGCTGCTGCTGGATTGGGACTCCTGTGGGGCTCTTGCTGCACCAGAGGCACCAGTACAGCACCAGACCTCAGAATCTGCAGAGTAGGTCTCACCAGCTTTCCCATTTTCCTTTATTTCCCTTTCTTTCCCTTTCCTGTGTTCTCCTCTCACTTCCTCTCACTGCCCTCCAGACCCTTCTCCAATCTGGATTTTTTCCCTCATATTGAGCTGTATCTCGTGCTCTCCTCACTTCCCTCACGTCTCCAGAGCATGTTCCCAGTCCAGGAAGAGGGGACGCTTCCCACAGGGTGGTCAGGTGTCTTATCCTGGCTCCATGTGGCTCCACTCCCACCAGGGGTTTGGGGTGTCCCAGTTTTCACCAGCACCTTCTTTCTCAGCACTGCAGAGCTGAGACCTGGAGTTTTGTCCTAGGAAAGAACAAAGGATATCAGGGAAGGCACAGATAAGGAATTTCCCCCTTTCCAACTGCTGTCCCTCTGTGTGTGGGACCAGCTCCAAAGCTGGGTCCTCTCAGGAGCGTTTGCTCAGTCCCGGTCCCCTCCTTCCCTGCCAGGACCTGTCCGTGTCACCTCCAGCCCTCCAGCTCCCTGCTGCTCCCCAAATTGCTCCAACAAACCTCGGGAGGGGGTGAGCGGGCCCAGGGCCACCTCTGTGTCTTGGACCTTTGTGCCACCGCTGTGGCTTGGCTGTGCCTCGCCCAGGGGCCCCAGTCTGCCCCCCTAGCGACAAGGGACCTCTTCAGCCACCACCCCCTGCCACAGCTCCCCAGAGCAACCACGGCAGGTCTGTACCTCAGGAGACCATTTTGGGAATGACGTTTTGGGAGCAGTCTAGCTGGGAATGTGGCTGTGATCCCGTTCCTCTGGAGCCAAGGAACAATTCCTGGCCGCTCATTGTGCTGGGTTTCCACCACACCCCTGTCCCACGCTGTGCCCTCCACATTCCCCCAGGGATTTGTCCTTGTAGAATCACAGAATTCCAGATTGGTTTGAGTTGGAAGGGACATTAAAACTCATCCAGTGCCACCCCCTGCCATGGGCAGGGACACCTCCCACTGTCCCAGGCTGCTCCAAGCCCCAGTGTGCAACCTGGCCTTGGACACTGCCAGGGATCCAGGGGCAGCCACAGCTGCTCTGGGCATCCTGTGCCAGGGCCTGCCCACCCTCCCAGGGAACAATTCCTTCCCAATGTTTTTTCTAAATTACTCCTCTTTGAATTTGGAGTCATTACTCCTTGTCCTGTGGCTGTCACCCCTGTAAAAAGTCATTCTCCTCTACTTTATGAGCCCCTTCCAAGTGCTGAAAGGCCCCACCAAGGCCTCCCCTGAGCCTTCTCCAGGTTCTCTCAGTCTTTGCAGAAGAGCTGCTCCTGTCCTCTCATCATTTTGCATCCCTCCTCTCACAGAATCAAGGAATATCCTGAGCTGGAAGGGACCCACAGGGATCACTGATCCAGCCCCTGGCCCTGCCCAGACCCCCCAACAATCCCAGCCTGGGCATCCCTGGAGCGCTGTCCAAAGGCTCCTGGAGCTCTGGCAGCCTCGGGGCCGTGCCCATTCCCTGGGGAGCCTGGGCAGTGCCAGCACCCTCTGGGGAAGATCCTTCCCTGAAATCCAGCCTGAGCCTGCCCTGGCCCAGCTCCAGCCATTCCCTGGGTGCTGTCCCTGTGCCAGGAGCAGAGACCAGAGCTGCCCTCGGGAGGAGCTGAAAACTGCTGTGAGATCTCCCATCAGTCTCCTCTGATCCCTCTGGGCCTTATCCAGAGCTTCCCCCTTTGCTGGGATGTGCTCCAGCACCGGCTCCCTCTCCTGTGGCTGCTGAATGATGCTGCTGTCCTTGGGAGGAAAAAGGAATTTTTTTTCCCTGGCTATTTCCTATTAGAAAATGGAAGAAGAGTGGAGAAAGGACCAACAGCCCAGCAGAGTAACGGGGACACAGCTTTGGAAAAAAATCAGCCCCAAATAGGAATGGGTGTGGAAGAGGAGAGAACAGAACAGAAAAGGATCCATTTGTTCCTCTCCTGATGTGCAGCTGTTAATCCAGCATGGGATACCCAGGAAAGGGAAAAGGGGCTGGAATGGCAAAGGAACCTCCTGGTCCCCCACCGTCTGCAGCACAGGGGGACAGTCACCACCTGGTCTCTCTGGTCCCTGAGAGGACACAAAAATGTCACATTTCTCCCTCAGAGCCTTGGGGTTGGATAAAATCCCTGTCTCATTTTAAAGTGGCAGCAGAGCTGGAGCTGGGATGGGCTGTGGCACCAGTGCTCCCATTCCCTGTGGAATTGCCATGGATCAGGAAGCACAGGGAGTTTTAATGAAGTGTCCACACAGAGCAGCTGTCCCAGGAAGAAAACGCTTCCCAGGAGCTATAAAAGACACATCATCTCTCAGTGACACTTTGGGACAATCCAGGGTAAAATTCAATTAAATGCAAAATCCAAAAGAAGCCTGACAGAGTTTCAGGTGCTTTTCAATTTGTCACTTTTCAATATTTCTGGAAATTCCCCAGGAACAAATATCCAGAGGTCATTGCAGAAGCTGCCGTGAAGAATGAGCCAGAGGAGCTTTCCTGGGGGACTCACACTCGCCTTGTGATGGAAAACTCTCTCCATGAGCCAGAAATTTGGGAGCAGACAAATGTTTTGTTGTGTCATTACACCCGTCTGGATCTTCCCTGTGCATTTTGATTTGCCTGGAGCTGGTGCTGGATTGGAACCCACATCTTCCCTGGGGGTTTATTTCGGGTTTGCTGCCATCCCCACCCCCTGGAATTTTGGGATTCTGAGCCTTGTGCACAAAGGGAAAACCTTCACACCTTGGGGTGACAATTCCAACCCTTATATTTGCATGCTAATGAATCAATTTGCATTTTCCTTTGTGTTTGGAACACCAAATAGTGGGAAAATTCTTCTTTCCACCTGGGTAAAGCTCTGAACTCATCCCAGGAGAATTAATCCTCTATTTTGCATTTCAGTGTATTTCAGGGAAGGGCTGCTTGTTCCACAAACTATCCCATGATGTGTTCCAGCACCAATAAACTCCATGCTGCCAATCCCAATCCCTATCACAGCTCCTGAACCCCTGTATTGGCTGCAGTATTGATCACCTACAGCAGTAATTGCTTAAATTTACTGAAGAAACATTTACAGGAAATAAGGGCGAGTTGTTAAAGTGTTGTAAATCTGCAACTCCATGGAGAGGAAGCAATGGACAAGGGCAGATCCAACCCCCAATTCCACACTTTTTAATGTGGAAGTCTGGTATCAAAGCAGCATAAAAATTGTGCAGCTGGGAAAAAGCAGCTGAATAAGTTTGCCAAGGAGTAGAGGACAGGGATTATGTTGAAATTCAGCCCCAGAAAAATTGGGAGGCTGATCCTGAAAAACATCTCTCTTAAAACCACTTCCTGACTTTTTTAGGATCATCTCTTCCTTGGTTCTGCTGATCCAGGGGGCTGTTGGTCTCTTCTGCACCATCCTGGGGCTCACTTCTAAACAAAAACAAGCAAAGAGCTCTCAGAAGACAAATATTTACATTCAATTCATCTGCGACCTCCTCCATCCTCTCCCTGAGCACAGTAATTTGTGGGAGAGCTCCCTGCAATCTGTGGGCTCACATCCATTGGAATGACATCCTGATTTCCACAGCTTTCACCCCAGGAATTTTAGGAGAAGGGGGATTTCATCTCTCCTGGGGAAGGAGCATCCCTCCCTCCTTCCCTCCCCTCATCCCTCCTGACCTGCTCAGACTTGATGAGGGGAAGGAATCCACTACCCCAGCACAAACAAACCAACAACCACACTATCCATCCTGTGGGATCCATCAATTTAGGGCATCTTTGCCCATGGCAGGGAGTGGAATGAGATGATCTTTAAGGTCCTTTCCAACCCAAACAATTCTGAGTTTGGAAATCAAGAGGACCTGCCACCTCCTTGGTCTAACCAAAAGCTGATCCATATTTATCTTTGGGATAAACATCTTTCCTAATGCAGATGTGGCATCACTTCCCTCCCAGTTGCTCACTGGTAATTTATTTCAAAATCCTTCTCTGCTGACTAACACCTGGCAATACTGGGGAGACAACCACCCTGTGAGCCATGTCCATTAACCCAGCTGGTTTGTTATAATTGGGCTTAGCACTATTACTGGGCAGCTGGGAATGTGTCAAACTCCTTCCTCCCTCTCTCCCCTCCTTTGCAGACACCAGGGCAGAGGAGGAGGGCATTTGGGAGCAGGTGAGTTATTGCACACATCCACTTTTCCTGCAAAACTTGCACGCTGGGCATCGGATTTTGGTGTTCTAGGGATGCTCAGTGAGGCAGCTTTATTTGTCCAAAGCTCACAGGGGTGTTTGGGGAGAGACAAAGCCCACAAAGCTCAGAGCAGCCGGAGCTGCTGGACTCTGTGTTGTCACGGCTCCTCTGATGATCTTCAGCTCATTAAAAGTGGTAACTGGACACATTTTGCTCTTCTTAGCAGAAGCCCTGAGGAATTCCTGAGCATGAGAAGTCCTAAAGCTGCCTCTGAACACAGATCTGTGAACTCCAGAGCCCTCCAGGTGCCTCCAGGTCCTTGGCCAAGGGCTTGTGTGAAAGGAGGGTGTGGTGGGTGGGCTGAGGAGTTGGGGCTTGGTGGTGTCTGGATCAAATCTAAATCAAAATTCTGCAGTTGCTGTTCCTGCAGTGCAGTTGCAGTTCCTGCAGTTGGAGCAGCAGGGGTGTAAAAGCATCCTGAGGGAGCAAACTCCCAGGTAAGGGCTCCATTCCTTCCTTTCCATCCCTTCTCACACTGGCTCCATCACTGCTGCCCCAGGTTTTCAGAATCACAAATTCATAAAGGCTGGAAAAACTTCCAAGATCATCGAGTCCAACCTTTGACCAATTACTCCCATCCCCACTAAACCAGACCATGGAGAGCTGTTTCTTGTTGTTCTTTGGACACTTCCAGGGAAATCTCGTCCAAAGGTGAGAGTTCACACCTTTGTGAATTGAAACGTCACATTCAGCTCTGCTGGTGTGGCCTCAGCCCTGCCTTTTCCACCTATTGGGAACCTGCCCTAACAGGTCCCCAGCCTGTGGCAGTCCTGGAGATGCTCTCAAGCCCCTTTCAGCCACTGCACGTGGCAGGACTGCGGCTTTCCCGGGCCAAGAGGTGGCTCTGGGGACATCTAAATTCCAGTCCTGCCCTGGAGCGCTGTAGCAGAGCAGGAGGACCAATCCATCACGGCTGGGACAGGTTAATCTGATTTATCAAGTCTCAGCTTGCAGGCTGGGGAAAAATTCCTTCTCCCTGGAAATGTGGGGGAGTCGTGTGCTCGGACATCCAGGCAGGATCCCACTTCAGCTCTGCAGGAGCCATTGAATGGCGGAGCCGCCAGGCTCGGCTTCCGATCTGCGGGACTGGGGCGCTGGCTGTGTTCCCTGCCTGCGGGAGAGACTTTGGAGCAGGGAAAAAACGCCAGCCCAGGGATATTCAAAGGACAGGTTTCCCTTTCCCTGTGCCTCTCCAGCTTCTCCAAGGCAGGGCTTAGGTGGCCCCTCAAAGGGAGTTTCCCATGGGCAAAACGGGCTTTGCAACAGCCTGGACAGGGGTGAAAATCCCACTTTTGAGAGTCATATGTGGCAGCTGAGTTTTCCAAAGGCATCATCCTCTGACAGACTTTAATCTTGGCCTGAGAGCAGCAGGAAGTATAATTTTGACATGAAGGGTGCCAGTTACGTTGAGTTTTGGTTTGGTGGATGAACCCAGCCCTGCCCCTGCACCCGTGCGTGCCCAGCTCCAGTTTTCACCTTGGCCAGCGAGCTGACCTGCCTGTGGATCTGGAAGAGGAGCAGAATTCCAGAGAGATGCAGTTCTGCACCCAACAGCCTGGGAGTTAATTCTTTAAGCAACTCCCTGAAAACAATCCATCCTCCACAAGTGACACAGTTTGAGGAGCTGCAATGTTCATTCCCGGAGCTGCTGAGCTGGCACGTTTTGAATTCAGCGCTCCAGGATTCCCTCGGGACCAAGGTGAATTTTGGAGCTGTGTTATGGCTACAGACCAGCAGAGCTGCCCAGGAGTCTGAGCATCTCCAGAGTGAAGGAATATTTTCCCTGCTTAGTTCCACAGGGGGATGGTTGGAAAGACCCCCAATGTCAGCAGGGCACCCTCCAGGGATTTGATTTCTCAGAAAATGCCATGGGAATGGAACACCTTCTACTAACCAAGGTTGTTCCAAGAATATTGGAGAGAAAGAGCTGAGGGAAATGTGGAATAATTCATCACCACAACACCTTTCCAGAAGCTGTTTTTTGTTCACTGAGATTGTCCGTTTTTCAGTTTAGCCTTTGTTCTTCTCCTAAAAGAACTAATTTTCCTGCAGATAGGAGGCTGGAAGAGGGACAAACACAGATAACACCCTGGAAAAGTGTTTATGGGTGATCACGGTGCTTGCTCTTATCTTCCTACCTGTGAGGTTTCTTTTCCTTTATGGAAAAGTGTGTGGGAAATGAAGGAATTTATTTTTTTCTGTCAGGATTTTACAGTCCAGTTCTGAAGCAGAAGTTTGATCAGATGTAAAGAAGGTGAAAGTGTGAAATCCTCATTTGCAAATGTTATCCCGAGTGATTAATGGGGTCGCTGAGGGGACTTTGTCTTACAAGGGTTATCTCCTGGCTGAAGAGAAAGTGGAACACATTTATTTGCAAATTACTTGTCTGAGACAACTGATAAGAGGAACTCGGCAGAAAAGGTTTCTCTCAACTGCTTTTATGGATCTGTTCCCAGGACAAAGGGAATAGGCAGCAGTGGGAATCAGCCAGGGAATCACTGTCCCTGAGCATCCCAGGACACTGGGGACAGATCACACACAAATACTGTGTTTGGGACAGTCACTGGGACATTCACAACTCTCCAAGCAACCTTTCCACTGTCCCTGGTGGAAACAAATCTGGATTCCCCCCAGGGTGGCAACACAACCGTAAACCACACTGAGGAAGTGTTCAGAGAATCCCGGAATATCCTGAGCTGGAAGTCACCCACAGGGATCACCAGTCCAATTCCTGTGCAGACAGACCAACAACCCCACCCTGTGCCTGGGTGGTATCAGAAGCTCCTGAAGGCCCTCGCGGGGTGGCAGAGGGTGTTGGAACATCAGAGGGTGTTGCCTCTTCCCAGCAGCTTCAAGTGGCTTTAAGCAGCTTAACACTGTGCAAAGTTTGCCACAAGTCCTGGAAACTATATTTTCCTTGGGCAGTTTGCTGAGAGCTTCCTAAAGCACGGGAAGAGTCTTAACTGGCTATTTTCAGAGCAAATACAGAGAGCAGCAGCTCAGGCTCAAGGGACACTGCCACGTTCAAAGCCAACAGGGGCAGAACACGTTGTAGACACAGGAAAGGCCAATTTTCCTCACTGGAGAGAAATAATTGGGATGGTGGGAGGTGCAGAGGGGGGTGCTGGGGGTGTCAGAGGGTGCAGTTTGGATAAATATCAAAGATGGGATTACATGGAAGGCTTTTTAATACAGAAATTCTTTCTGTGAGGACACACTGGGGACATTAAAGCCCCCCCACATTCCAGCTGGGACACCCCATGAGTCGGATGCTCCTGAGTGCACCACCCACAGCCAGGAACTACCCACGGAGTGGGAGATAAACATAAACAAGGTTCAGTCCAGCTGCTCAGAGCTTGTCTCCTCATAGCCAAGATAACTCTGCCACGTGTTTTGAATTTGGCAAACAAATATTCCTTTGGGCTTTTCCTTGGGAGCAATTTGAGCTCAGGTTGCTTTGAGGGATCCTTCTAATGATCCTTAAAAGAATGACCTAGGAGAGGGCAGCACCCCTGGCTCCCCAAATCTCTGCTCCAGGTACTTCTCTGCCCAAGCAGGGCAGGTGCCCAACACCTTCCGTGGCAAGTGAGACACTGGTTTGGGCCACTGGTCACTGGAGTCAAGGAATGGAGGTGTTCTGAGATGGGCACTTCTGAACTGCCCCAAACCTTCAATATTCTAAGAGAAGGAGGTCTAGGAAGACTGTTAATGGTTGATCTGCTGAGCTGGATTATCCATGGAATTTTGGGGATCAGCTTCCCAGCAGCACAGGAAAGAGGTGTCCTGATCTATGTGATGTCAGAACCTCTGCAGCAGAAATATTCATGTTCCTGGAAAAGCCTGTGGTCAGGAGGAAGGCCCAGCAGGAAAACAGGAGGTGCTGGTGGGTTCAGAGGGAAAGGTGGAGTAGAAAGGATCCAGTGGGACTGGGGACACCTGGAAGTACAGGTCTGGCACAAAGGGACATAGAGAGAGGATGGAAAGCCAGCCTGGAGTGATGTGCAGACAGCCCCGATCCTCCTGCCAGGTGAGCCAGGACAAACTGGGTGATTGAGGTACAGAAAAGCCAATCTTGCCCAAGCAGCAGCGTTTTATCCCTCTGTGCTGCTCCTCCAGCCTTTCCCGGGTTATTGGGAGGGATATGATGGAACGGGCTTTGCCAGCTGCGTTAAGAACCGTGACAGATAATGTATTACACTTCCAGGCCACAGCATAACTTTTTCCACAGTAATTACTTTCGATTTCCTCCCAATAAATACACTGCTCCTCTTCCCTCTGCAGTAATTGAGGGTATTTATTCCTCAGGAAGATTAACTGTCCTTTGGAGCCCAAAATGGATGGAGGGGCCTGGGGAGATCAATGTGAGTGCTCATAACAGCAGTCTCTTTGGGAAGGTCTGAGGACCTCCAGCTGACCTCAGATGATCCCTTCTCCCTGAGCATCCTGGCCCAGTGGGAGTAGACCCTGTCCAAGATGGGCTTTAAGGTCCCTTCCTACCCAAACCATTCCATGATTCTTTTGAAGGCTTCCCACTGTGCTCCATCAGAGCCTGTGGGAAACCTCTGTTTAGACTGGGCCTTGTGGGTGGTGTCCTGCTGATGTCACCCCTGGGGTAAAGCAGAGATTTAGGTTCACCTGTCATTTATTACTTTGCTTTTTCCCCTGTTTTTCTAAGTCGTCCTCTTATTCCTCTCTCCTCTAGTTCTGTGCCAAGTGTCTCAAGGAAGGGAAGAATTTTCCCTGTGACTCCATGTTATGGGGTGTCTTCCTGAGGAACGTGTATGGAAAGCAGCGAGGGGATGGCACTGAGACATGGAATTCTGGAGAGCAGGGGGAGAACTCAACCCTGGGAATGTCCTACAACACAGCTGGGTTGTCCTAAATCCTCACAGTCCTCTTGAACTTCACAGGAGAAAATGAGAGAATGCAGCTTGGGAAAGAGGCAGATCCCTGTCTTTGGTCCTGGGATAGCTCGGGTTCCCGTAGGGACTACAGCCATGGATGTCTGGTAAGGTTTTGTCACATTAGAATTACTTGAAAGTCTATCCAATGAAAATGAAAATAAAAAAGAATAAAAATAAAAAATTAATCCCTGCCTGCCCAGCCCTGGAGCTGCTCTGCCTTCCCACAGTATCCCTCCTTATGGACGTGGAAGGGATGGTGAAACAGAGGTGAAAATCCCAAGGAAAAACATCTTGAGCCCATGCCTGAGGTGTAAGTCTGGACTTAAAACCAGTGGGAACAAAGACCTGAGCTCTGCATCTTTCAGGATTTCCTGCTCTTACTGGAATAACATCCACTCGGAAATATGATCCTTCCACAGCCTTTCCCAGGGCTCAGTTTTCCCTTTGGTGACAGGGATGTGCTGATAATGTGGAAGAGGTTAAGGAAGGCAGCAATCCTGTGGAATATTGCAGTTCCAGGAAAATGACACCTCTACGGAGCCACCAGGCCATCATTTTTCCTTCAAGGTGGATAAATGTGCTCTTTCCTTCTCCAGAGTGCTCCATGTCCTTTTTGTGGGAATTGTTGGTGCCTCAAAGTTCATGGAGTGACTTCTGTGCTTCCCATTTCCTGCACAGGAGGAGGATCTCAGCCTGCTTGGAAAACTCAGGGATCATGAGGTGGAAGATCTTTTGATCCACAAAAATCAAATTCAAGACCTTGTAGAGTTGACTGAACCAGCTGGGGCTGGCTTCAATTTCTTCAGCTGCCACACCCAGGGAATACCCATCAGGAAGAAGGCAGAGCTGACAGAGTTTTCCAAGGATGCAAAGACCAATTTCTGAGCATTTTTTGATCTGTGCCAGGTGAATTTTTAATACAGCTTTAAAAAATGGCAAAATATGGAAAAGAGGTCCTGGCATCTCAGGAGCGACAGCAGCAAGGGGTGAGAGGGACCCACACCTCTGAAAACTCAGAAAATAAAAAATATCTCCTTGGACTTTTGCCTGTGTCCCGGTTTGAACGACAGGTGCCTGCTAAGGAAGGCAGGAGCCTCTCTTGAAACGGGAAACGTAACCCCCCTCTCTACGAATTATTATGATTTTGAAATTAAGGGGCTCTCAGGCAAAGATGGGGATAGGAATAACAGTTCTTTATGAGGAGAATTAAGATAAAGATGCAGCAATACAAACAAACCACGCCACTGACAGAGTCAGAACCCAGCCTGGCACCCTGTGGGTCGGGGTGCTGCTGGCAGTGCCACTGAATGGTGGCTGCAGCCCTCCTGGCAGACGTGGCTCTGTTGGAGCAGGGATCCTGTAGAAGGGAGGAGTTCTCCTCTGCAGGTCCAGTGGTGGTGAAAGATGGAGCCAGTCTTCCTCTGGGAATCCAGTGGAAAAGGCTGCCCTGGTGTTCCAAACCTCAGATTTTACCTAGGCAGGAATTCTGGGGTTCCCCCGCTGTGTGGAGCCTCTCCCAATGGGATGATGGAATTTTATCAGTCATGCAGGGAGACTCAATGGCCCATTCACAGAAGATCTCTCCCTGGAGGGAGGATGGGTCCTGGAAGAGATAAAAAACACTGCCCATTAACGGAGGATATCCCTCCCCCCCCCCGGAGTTACGAGGGATGGGCCATGGAAGAGATAAAGAACACTGCTCCACCTGGTTTCGAGGGATGGTGACAGAACACACACTGCAGCCCAAGACAGCCCAGAAACCTCCCGGAGCTCCGCAGTTTCCACAGCGCTCATGCAGGTATTTTTAGGACCATTATTAAATATTAGCCGTAAAATCATCATATGAGGATTCCTTCCACTGTAGATATTCTCAACTACTGCGTTTTGAGCTAATTACCTTAAAAACTTCCCAGCTTTCTGGGTCTTCAGTAGAAGTCCTCTTAAATGAAAATTGGATCTCCTAATCTTCTTTGCCCCAATTTTCTTTCTGTTTTTTGCCCAGGGGTTTTGTCACATCCCTGGAAGTGTCCAAGGCCATGTTGGATGGGGTTTCAAGGAACCTGGAGAGTGGAAGTTGTCCATTTAGGGTGGGAGGAGATGTTCCAGTGCAGAACTTGGTGGGAGCAGAAGACAAAGTCCACATTCCCTTGTTCCTCTCCTTTTGGAGCCATTTATAGTTGTTAATGAAAGTGAAATAAAACAAGCACATTTCTCATTTTCATGAGGGGGTGTTGTGGTGACAGTTGGACTCAATTCCCTTAAAGAGCTTTTCCAAGTGTAATGATTCCATATTTCCTCTGTATATTCCATAATTTCCTCTGCATTTCACCAGAGCTCTACCAAAGTTGGCTGAGCCTCCTTCCAAGAAAAGCCTTAATTTAGAAATTTGCTGAACTCCAGGAGTCTGGAGGGCAGCAGAGGGGTCTCTGTGATGACCCAGTAGCAGGAATTTTATTCCTGTGTCACAAGACTCTGGAAACATCCCATACATCCCTGACCTCAGCACCAAAGTCAGGACAGGCTTGGAATGGTTCTCATCAGGATTCAGTCTCACAGCTCCCAAAAACTTTGTGTTTCCTCTCACTTTCCTGACTCCTCCAAGGGAAAGCTCAATGATTCCATTCCACCCATTAGCAGGCATTTGGTAATTACTGGCCAGCATAAATTTTAATAATAATTATTATAATTCCTAATGCAATCATTAATCAATTCCTTATTATTGAGATAGCAATTACAGAAAGATTAATAACTCCAGCTAATACTTTTTAATTAATTTAATTTGAGGAGGTGAGGGAGTGAAATGGAAACACTGCACTGCAGGCACTTCTCAGGGGGACTTTTTCTTTTGGGCTTTTTGCACAATTCCTGTGTTTCCCCCCACATTGCTGGACTTTTCCTGCATTTATAAATGTCCCTAGTTTTTCTTGGGATACCACAGCGTGGTTATGGAGCTTTTAGTCCACTGGAGAGGAAATGTTTTCCTCCAAGTCTTTCCAAACACCTCATCCTACACAGAGGTTCTGCTTCCTAAAACAGAGCAATAGGGATAAGGGATGGGTTTCCCACGCTTGTTTTCCAGGCCTCAACATTCCCAGCTGCCAGGTCTACTTGGAATAATCTACCCCCTCCTTGCCATTCTTCCACTTTTTACCCTCTCCTGTATCCAACCTGACAGGAAGAGGGAGCATCCTGGCTGAAAGCCTTCAGTGGGATCATGGTTTTCAGAGGAAATGGTATCAATGCCTGGGAAACACTGCAGTGAATGGGACGAGCGTTTATTCCCATGATAGAATAAGTCTCTTCCCTGATTCCTGCTTTGCCGTGGAAGAGTCTTTCCCAAAGACCATGGAGAGACTCCAAAATCCTGGCTTGTTTTGGTTGGGATATTCCTTTCTCTGGAAACTGCTATTTTTCATGAACAAAGTAAGAAGCAGGAGCTGGGAAAACACGGAGCTGATCCTGTCTCACATTCTCTCTCCATGGGAGGAGCAGTGACAGCCTGGGACAGCCTGGCCTGTGGCCTCTCTTCAGCACTCAGCTGACCTTCAGTATTCCAGGATTTAAATATCTGCATGTGACTCCTGCAATTCTATGTTGGAATGGCAGAACCACAGACTGGATTGGGATGAGTAGAATCTTAAAGCCCCTCCAGTGCCACCCCAGCCATGGGCCGGGACACATCCCACTGTCCCAGGCTGCTCCAAGCCCCAATGTCCAACATGGCCTTGGACACTGCCAGGGATCCAGGGACAGCCACAGCTGCTCTGGGGACCCTGTGCCAGGGCCTGCCCACCCTCCCAGGGAACAATTCCTGCCCAATATCCCATCTCTCCCTGCCCTCTGGCAGGCTCAGACTCTTCTGCAAGGATTAAATTTCACACAGAATCCCAGAATATTTGAGTTGGAAGGGGCCCACAAGGATCATCAAGTCCAGCTCTAAAGCGAACGGCTCATACAGGGATCAAATCCACGATTTTGGTGGGATCATCACCCTGCTCTGACCCACCAAGCCAATTCCAGGTGGTTTTGTATCCCAACACATCCTGTTCACCCACAAAGGGGTGATTCCCTCTCCAGGAAACTCAGGAATGTTTAAAGACAACCTGTGGCATGCTCTGAAATCCATCCATGGGGTAGACATCCAACTTCAGGGGTGGGGAATCCTTCCATCCTCTCCAGCCATTTGCTCATGGAATCATTAAGACTGGAAAAGACCTCCAAGATTACTAAGCCCAACCTTTTATTTGTGGATTTACTTTGTTCTCCTTCTTTTCCTCACTCCTCTGGAATCTCATGGATGTTTCTGGTGATATTTCCTTTGTGGGAAGAGGCTGCTCAGCCTGTCCCAGCTGGGTTCCAATCTAACATCCCACATCTCCTTTTGTCTCCTAATTTTGGGTCATGGGACCCTCGTGGGACTCCTGAGCTGTTTAAACCCCCCCTGTGCTGGGAACAACCATCATTCCCTGGCTTTTCTTTTTTTTTTTTTTTTTTTTTTTTTTTNTTATTCCCTGTCTTTTTTTTTTTTTTTTTTTTTTTTGTAATTGACTTCTTCATTTAGTATTTGCACAGAGTAACTCCGGGGTTGAGTTTCAAAGAAAATCCGTGAATTTTTAGCTGTTTGTGCTCTCCCCGTGCCGTGATAATTGCACATAGGCTGACTTTTAATTAGCTCTGGAGCTGTGTGGTATCTTTGGAGGTCAATACAGTCCCTTATTTGTGGGAGAACACATGGAAAAGATGCTGAATAAGCTGTAGAGTTTCCCTCCAGAAAGCAGGGAAAGAACTAATCCAGTTTTATGTAAGTTTGCTCTGAGTTTGTTTTTGCAAGTTTAAAAAAAGATGGAAAAAGGGAAACAAAAAGAAATGAAAAAAAGAAGCATTTATTACACTTTAATGAGGAAAAACTGAGGCCACACAGCAATGGGGGAGCTGACAATAATATATGGCTTTAATTAGCAATCAGGATTTGAGGAACAGCTTATTATGCTAATGGGTTCAAAGCTTCCCAGGAAAAAAGAAAGTGCCTATGGAAAGAGTCAGTAATGACAAAGAGATCTCCAGTTTGTAACAGAATCCTGGAATGCTCCAGACAATAATTTCACATTTCCTTGTGTGTTTGTGATGAAACTCTAGATTTCAGATGTGCTGGGTAATCTCAGCGGACTGAGGCAAAATATAATGACCCCAAACTTTTATCCCTAAAGGCAGGCAATGAGTGATTTTGTTCTCCAAAAGAAACTCTGCCATGCCATGGTTTGAGTTGAAGGAGTTGGAATCTGAGCTGAACTAATTTGAAATACAGTAATTTAAATAAATTTGCTTTAAATAAAGCAATTAACTTGCTGCAGTCTGTCCAGGTTGGAGTCCGTGGTCAGTCTGTGGTTCTGGGGCTGAGCAGTGGCTGGTGGGAAGGCCACACTAATGAGGTGCTGGGTAATTAAATTCCCAGCTGCAGGACTCCCAAGGGAATGGGGTTCACAGCAAGGATTTGGGGATTCAGAATAAATATTTTTAGAGACATCAGGATTGATCCAGGAAGGAGTGATGGGTGCTCAGGTGAGAGGATCAGGGGTGGAATTTCTCACAGGAGGTTGGTGGGGAGAGGGTGGAGGTACCATGGTGCTTTCACACCCAGCTTCCCTTTGGATCTGTTCCTTCCCAAAGAATAATCGGGAAAGTTGTGCTCATCAGCCCTTGGCATTCTTTTTTTTTGGAAGACACCTTCCAACCATGGCCTGAAAGCTGCTGGCAAACAGCAGGCTTCGGAGCTCCTCACATCCAGGTCTCCATCCTCCTCAGGATCTTCTTCCAGGGATTTCAAGATCCTCCCCTGGGACAGCAAAAATTTCCAAATTTCTGTCTTGTCCTCACTGCAGTTCACTGGATCTCCTCTTCTCATCCCTGCACAGGGATGCAGGGCAGGTGGACCTTGAGGAGCATCATCTGCTGAATTCCGCAGGTCAGAAGGTCCCACCCAGGCCCCCTTTGGATGACTCTTCACTTCGTATTTGAGAGGAGTTTCCAGAGGTGCAAAAATGCCTTTGGTGCATCCCTGATGGAGGTATTCCCATCATCTGTGTCAGGATGGTCCCAAAAAGGATATGGACATAGAAAATTCCTAAAAGCTGGATTTCTACAGGAATTATACCTGGGACAGTGACCTCAAAGCAGAGTCCATGGCCTTATAGGAACCCTGGCAGATGAAGGAAGAGNTATCCCAATGAATTTAACATTTCCACTTCCCTGCATTTTTTGGGTCAGGTCCATTTGATAAGCAATCCATGTATACACTAATACATGGTGTATTTATAATATTAATTCAGGAAGTGTGACACGTGATTTGATGGAATGAATTAGAATTATGTGGATCTATAGACTGAGATGTCTGGAGTGTGCAAGGATCCTTTCTATTTTCTATTGTAAAAAATACATAAAATAAAATACAAATAATAAATAGTGAATTTTTAAACACTTTCTCCACTTTGGAGGTTGTATTGCTGTAGTAATTCACACAGTTCCTTTCAATTAAGCAATTAATTTTAATATTCCAGGTTATTATACAGCATCTTTAAGTTGCTCAGTGTTACTGCCCTCCTTGTGCCAGGAATTTCCTTGCATTCCTCAACATGACAAAAATTTAGGGAAAACAGTAAAATCCAGGAGTTTCTTTGCATGTATTAGGTTTCATCCATTCATTCTTTTTTATATCCAATATTTTTCAGCCAATGTTCTTGAAGATGGACACAGAACAGCAGTTAAAGTACAAGACAGATGAGCCACGTATAGAAAAATGCATTTCTGAGTCATAAAATTAATAAATATACCAGGTTTGGGGCTTGGAGTCTGGGAGTTAATTAGGAAAATTGTTCTCCAGAACTTTTAATTTTCTGCTGTGTTTTCTTCCCCCTAGGATGAGTAAACAGCCTCATCTCCTTCCCTCAGTTCAGATGGAGGGAGAAATCCAATCCGAGCAAACAGGCTCTTCCCGTGTCATTTCCACCTTGGAGGGGGAGATGGCAGCTGATGGCAAAGGGCTGCTGCAGGAGCTTGGGATGCTCCATGATCCAGTCTCCAAGGAAATGCAAAAATTGCCAGGCAAAACCAACCACTTCCCAAGGTGTGTCCTGGAGTGGCTGTTCCTGCTCAGGAGGGAAATCCTGGAGCGACTCCGAGGGTTCCTCTGCACATTCAGGCTCGGTGATGCCACAGATGCTTTAGGTGATGTTAGGATGAAGGGATGGAGAGGACACCAGGTGTTCCTGCTCCTCCAGGGGCACTCCTGATCCCTGTGCTGGAAAAGCAGGAACAAGTTGGAAAAGGGAAATTTGAGCAGAGAAAGGCAACAAGAGGGATGGAGACCTGGAATTTTGAGGGATGGAGACCACCACTTTTGGAGGTGTCTACATCCGACCCAACAAATTCCATGTGACCAGAGCTCCTTCCACTCTGAAAGCCTCCAGGATTTCCCTCTGCCTCCTGCTGTCTTGGCTCTCCAAGTGGAGGATTTTTGATCCCTGCAGGATATTGCAGTGGAAACTTTCCCCATTTTCTTTTCTAACTGTTGCCTTTCAGACTGCAGAGACCAATATGTTTATAATATAATATATTGTAATTGATTATCCAGTTTCAGAATCAAAATCCCGCTGCATTGTGTCCAAATTAAATCCTTTCATTGTCTGCTTGGAATTTCCCCCTCAAGAATTACCCAGAAAGAAAATAATCAATGTTTGGTTTCACAACATTGGGCTCCTTTTGGGACTATATTTGAAAATCTCCAGAATTCTTTCTGTTAAAACCCAATTCTTCTCTTCTGCTCTGGTTATCAGAGCCCTGCTAAACCCACATGGAGCAGAGCTTTGTCCTTGGCAGGGAGAAGGATCAGATACTGCCTGGAGCTCACTGGGGATTTAATTCTTGTTATTAATTTTATAGAGAAGCTGTCCAGATACCACAAAGAAAGGGCAGGAGCGTGTCCCTTTCAAATAGATCATCAGCCCAAATTTATTAACAGGAGCATGTTGGAAAGGGAGAAATGGGGCCAGTTTTTTTGGGTTTAGATTCTGCTCTGGGTTTATTTTAGCCTTTGACACAGGGAAAAGAAAAGACAAATAACTCATCAGTGGCTCAGCAGTGTCTCTCTGTGTGTTGTACCATTAGCAAGACATCAGGGTTGGGGTAGAAATAGCAGATTTGCTTTCCCAGATAATTTTTTCCATGGTGAAAGCGTGGTTTGTAGCCTGTGCCAATGAGCTGGGCCAGCTCCAGTGAGGGTGATCCTGTGAGGTTCACTCCTGTGAGTCCTCACTCCTGGGGAACACTCACACATGTGAGGAAAAGGCCTCAAGCTGCTCCTGGAGAGGCTCAGATTGGACATCAGGGAGAATTTCTCCATGGAAAGGGTGTCCCAGGGAGGTTTGGAGTCTCCATGCCTGGAGGTGCCCAAGGAAGGACTGGATGTGCTCTGGGCTGGGGACAAGGTGGGGATCGGGTGCAGCTTGGACTGGTGATCCTGGAAGGTTTTTCCAGTCTCAGTGATTCCGTGATTCTGGAATGCATACAAGAAGTAGCTGTATTGAGTTTACAGCAAGAATTAAAAGCAAACAAAGACATTTCAATCTCCATGGGACCATTAAAGCCCTGGTCCTTTTTTTGGGGGGGGAAGCAGTTTGATGGTAACTGGGGCTCACAGCAATATTTTTGTTGTGAAGACGTATGGAATGTAATTTCCATGGAAGAATGTCCATAAGTAACAATGTCCAGGCCTTGGACCCACACCCTTTCTTCTGGAAAACCTCTGGAATGGGATCTCTGTGCTGAGCCTCATCCCCTCTGCTCCAGGTCCAGTGGAAGGCCCATGGCAGGGGCTGAAACTGGATGGGCTTTAAGGTCCCTCCTAGCCCAAACCATTCCCTGATTCTGTGATGATTCTGGGATTCTCTGTCCAGGCTTTGCTTACTCTGTAGGTCCAGTGGCAGGCAGGGAGGATAAAGTGGAGAAATATCCTAATACCTGGGTGCTTTTATTGAGTTCATGGGCTTATTTCTTCTTTTATTTTTGTTTTCACTGTCACAGCAGCAACAGTTCAGAGCAAGTTTCCATGAAGGATTCCTGGTTTTCAATATAATTAAAATAAACATGGAATCTTGCAGGAGTATTGTAAACAAATTAAGCCCTGATTGCTCTTCCGATTCCCACTTAATGATTCATTAGAGATTATCCAAACAAATGTGGGGAGCACAGGGCTACACCCCCAAAGCCAATCAAGTTTGATGGCCCTAATTTGGATTTTCAAGTGTGTGGAAGTTAGTTAATAGGGAGACTTGTCCAAAATCTTGTGCCTGCTCCTGCAAAGTGGATGGAAAATGTCCCTGGGTGTTTTCGTGTCACACGAGTGGCACAGGTTATTTTGGCAAACAGAAAGTTCGGTCTTGAGTTTCTAAAAGCAAAAGGATGCAATAACTAATGAGCTCTTCAAACCTACAAGGACTGGCACAAACCTGTATTTTGGGAACTGGAGCTTCTGCCAGGCCTGGATTGCCTGGGGAGGGCTGGGAACTGCTGGGGGTGTTGAGGGATGGCACCTGCTGGTCTTTAGATCAGGGCTGTGTCATGGAATCATGGGATCATGGA
>WAAG01047433.1:0-12538 GCA_013390105.1 Tichodroma muraria | reverse complement strand
GGGGCAAGGTTTCTCATCTTTCTCATCTCTCTCTTTTCTGTTCAAGCTTCTCATTGGATTACAGCTACTTCAAAATCTGCTCGCTGCAACACTGGTTCCTCTGCCCATGACTGTAGCTAGAACACCACATCCCCCCTAAGCATTCCATGAATTTACAGGGGAAAAAAAACCCCCTGAAGTCTGATATATTAAATATATCTTCGCCATAGCCACACAAAAAGAAATTCAGCCCAAGACTAAGGCATCCCCTCAATCCCCTCCTATGTAGAATTTGACTCCTTCTTCACTGACCTTGGAGTCCCATGTTGTCTCTACATGTCTTCACCCTTTTTCCTGATTCAGGAGAGAATTGGTGTTTGCAGGTTTGTTTGTTCTCAAGCCTAATCAACTGAAACAGTTCTTATAGAGTCCTGCAACACTGAGAGGTTAATCTTGTCCAAGCTCTGCATCGGGGAAATGGCTTGCCGTGCCTCTCTGTTGGCCATGTGGGCTCCGCTGATACCGTGTGAGCCGTGCTGGCCCGACTCTGCCAGGGCGCCGGAAACAGGAAAAGCTGCTGCCGACGCTTTTGTCCTTCTGTCCACAACAGAGCTGGCTCAAAGCAGCTAAGGAAACAAAGTTCATCGCAAGCCATGCCGAGGTGGCTGTGGCTGCATGGCACTGCCCCAGTCGCTCCGATCCCGGCCACCTGGCTGCTTCTGGTGCTGGTTCCTACTACATAGTTGCTCCCAGTGCTGATATAGCCTCCAGCTGGCATGGCCCAGTAGCTCCACTGGAAAAAGGACTGTCAGGCTCCAAGGGCTTGGCCCCACTGGCAAGAGGGCCCGGCAGGCTCCCTGGTGAGGGGCTCAGCAAACCACTCACCACCCCTCAGGGGGCAGAAATCCCAGCCAGGCCAAGCGGGGCCAGCCCAGGCCCGGCCACGTGGGCCGAGTGGAGCCAGCCAGTTACCTCTTCAAAGGCCGGAAGCCAAGAGAGCTCCCTCCAGGGCTCTTGCCCCAAAATATGTGTTTACAAAGGCGTATCTAACCCTTTCATTGGTTTAGTCATGTGTCAGTACTCAAAATTGGCCACTGATGGGTTTGAGTTTTTTTGTCACATCTACAGGAAAACAACAAGGCCCTGACATGGAACCACTTCCACACCAAAATAAACCAATGCCAAACCAGGACACTAGGTTTCCAGTGAATGCTTTTAGGCACATGATGCAAGTGTGATGCTGAACACTAAACAGCTCATGTTGGATCATATTCAATTTGATGGTGGCAATTTCTTATTCCATGTTAGGTCAGACAGCTCAAGAAATAAAAGGGACTTCCGCTGTGTTTATGAAACAGAACAGCTACAAAAGAATAAAGTCAGATCTTAGTTCCACAGCGGCCTGAAAAATGTCATTCACTCGTGTAAGAGAAGATATTAGCCATGGCATGTGTTTCATAGAAACGCAAATACAGAGGAAGAGCAGTAACAGATAAAATTTTGATAGAAAACACTGAAATACCATTGACAAAAATCAGACTCCTAGAAGCTGAAACAGGAAATTGAGAATCTAAGGGTATGTTGGAGCTGCCAAGTTCAAGAAATACTTAGATCACCAAATTCCTATTTATACTTTTAGGACTCTGTAGTTTCAATGTTTAAAAAGTTTTGTAAAGGAAATTCAAGTGTCTAAAAGCGAAATGCAAAAATGATTCAAATATTACTATGCTGTAGATGTGATATATTAGTAAAATATTCATAAACTATTAAAATGGCATGACCATCACAATACCAGGATTAAGATATTATATACTCAAAATATTTTGAAGTTTTCTGTAAAGCTCAATGACCAAAGGTTTTTACAAAAACATCAGTTCTTTCACTTTGTTAACTTTAAACCTCAGGAATTATACTAGGCATAAAACAAATCCATGTCTGACAGAGACATTCTTCCAAATTAGGTCTGAAGTCCATTTCTGAAAGTATTTTTGCTATATTTAAAGAGAGTGGCTGGAACAAACAAGAAAGAAGTTGAATATGTGGTCTGCTACCGCTTATTTGCTCAATAAGCCTTGAGCAAACTGAACACACTCAGTTCTGATTATAAAGATGAAATGCTTTCTTCAAAGACAGCTTGATTTCTTCAAGCACACAATCTGTCTGTTGCAGAAAATAGGGACAATATTTTCCCAGCCATAGCACAATTTTCCTCATCCATCATAAGTCATTTTCAGGCAGGCATATGTGTTCAAGCACAAGCTTCTCGTATTAGAATGAGAATGATAGGGATCAGTGGAATATCACTTCAGAGCAGCCAACACCTGAGAGGAGGAACAAAGAACTATTTTTTTTGTAGTTGTAACGCTTTCTATGGCATTTTCTACACACATATGAATATTATGATGCTATTGTTTGTAAGATAACCAATAAGTAAAGGCAATAGAAAATAATTCATCATATATCACAGTGACTTTATTTAATGGAAAAATAGTGTGCTAGCATCAATACACTTAGAGATAATATATTTAGAGTACAGATAATCAGAGATCTAAAGAAATTAATTACCTTAACGAAAAAGCACTATTTTTAACTTACAAAAACAACTCAAGGGCACTGTCATTTACAGGAATTCTGCATCTTCAAAGTGCAAAGTCATTTATAGCACAAACTCACTAACTAAACATGTAGGAAAGGCAGAAGCAAAGAACCTGCTGCTTGTTGTTTCTCTTGTACTACCCAAATATGGAAGGTTGCAGCTGCTTTTCTATTGCTTATGATGCAGCTGGAAACTGGAAAATATTCCTGATCAAGATCAGTCCAAGAAACCAATTCTGGTACACAGTTAATAATCTGTATTGCAGAAATCTTTAAAATAACAAAGTATCATCCCAACACATTTACATTTGTTTCACAAAGCTGCTGTTAATTTAATGACTGCAACATTAACACACACATTTAAAATAACCTGTGAATGTCTAAATCTAGAGAATATTTACTTTTGCATGCTGCTAGATTTGCATATTTTCAAGGCATCTTGCTGTCCTTGGTTAAATATACACTTCTTAAAAGTGTGTAGCTTTTTTTCCCACATATGATCTGCCATAATATACATAGTGTCAATATATATTTTACCTGTTCTGACATTAACAATTCCTTTAATGTTTACCCACAAAATTATATAGATTTTATTTAATGCACTGCATTTTTTGCTAGTGTTACAATCTTTTTTTCCTTCCTTTTAACTTATCTTAAATATTCTGGGACAAGTTAACCTTGATGCATGCATTCATCTCTTCAGTTAATATAAGTTATTTTATACAGAACATTAATCATTGTGACTGCAAAATTAACCTTATTATATTGCCATTTAAGTGTCTAAAAATAGCACTCTGGTCAGAGTGCTTTTAAAACAGAAGTAGATAGACAAATGCAAAAGCTCAGAAGGTAAGTTCAGAAATTTTTAATGTTTTAAATAAATATTAAAATATCCTCATCATAAGTGGAAGTTTATGCATGCAACCAATTTCACAAAGGCATTTGCACAATAGTGCCTTGTCTGTATTATTCCACCAAAGATTCCTTGTATTTCTGACTTTCTTAATACTTAATTTCCTATTTCCCTTCAAGCTCCTTTTATACCCCAAGCTAAGAATATTCTCCTCCTTTGTTTTTTCCTGCCTCTTCCTGGATTCCCCATCATCTTTCCCCAAGCAACAAAAACCACCAAGTGCCCCCTTAGCCAGTTCACAAACACCAAGCTGGGCAGATATGTTGATATGCTAGAGGGTAGAAAGCTCTACAGAAGGATCCAGACAGGCTGGATTGATGGACTGGGGCCAACTGTATGAAGAGACCTTAAAGATCTCCTGGTCCTAAGACCCCTGCCAAGGGCTGGGATATCTTCTATAAGAAGTGGTTTATGTCACACATTTCATCTTTAAGGGGGGTGACTCTTCACATTCTTCTATACTTCTGCATGTGTCCTTTCCACAGGAGTGCTGTCCTTCAGCTACTCAATGGTCCAGTGTGGGTCCCCCATGGGTTCATTACTGTATGCTCTACTTTAATTCATAGATAAAGAGGTTCTCTCTTTTCTGTGACTAACAGAAGAAGTGTCAGGCAGTCTGAAGTCACAATATTTCAAAACTGTACCTACAGAAAATGTAGTGGTATTGAATTATCACCCATTGAAATTATCAATAACTTGGCTTACAGAAGGAATCAACAAAAAAACCTTTTGGGTTCAAAAAGTAACTAGCATAAGTCCAAAAAAGTAGCATATATGTACAGTCTTTTGCTGTTAAAGTGAAGCAAATTATGATCAAGAATGATGACTGCTCTCTAAGGAGGAGGATCACAGCAAACGTGAATCACGGAGTCTAAGAAAGAGTCACCAGCTTTATCAAAACAGTACATTCTTGAAACTTATAACGTGATTATCACAGAATACTAGTGATTTAGCATTTCTTGACCTGTAACTCTGCATAATTGTGAGTTATTTCACACCATGGGTAATCTCCAATAAAATATAAAGCCCCAATTCCTTTAAAAAAGAAGTTGTGAATATGTGTAGCAATGCATACACAATTAATTCTTCCCCATTCATAAAATTATGCCACATACCATTAGTATAGTAACTGTTACACTGAAAATGCATCTGTGCAAACTCACGGGGTTCAGGATATTATGATAAAACAAACTTACAGTTTTAACTTCAGCCAAGTTAAACAAGCAGTAGACCTCAGAACCTAAATATATGTACAAAAATAAGCAGACATAAACAAATTTGTCTTCAAAAAAGAAAATTTACTAAAATGGTCACAATTTCCCCAAATTTTAGCTATTTTTGTCTATTAGATTTAATTTCCCTCTTTGGAAATAATTTTGAAAAGGAAGATTCAAAACAAATAAAAGTGAAAACTGAATTCCAGCTGTGGAATGGATAAATCACTATTCTCACAGGAAAAAAAAATCAAATCCACAAAACTAAAGGCTGAATATATGTGTACTTCCATAGGTGTCAGAGAAGAAATAGTCAACATTAAATCAAAGAGAAATTGCATTTCTTTTGTTCTTCAAAACTCCTGCTAATGAATTACATTGAGGTGCATTTCTCCATGAGTTAGATGACTCATGTTTTCGCTGAAATTATCAGCCATGGGGAACTTGTTATTCAAACTGTGAGTTGCTATCCTTCATCCCCCTCTTAACTCTTTCCTTTTAATCACTTCTCTTATTTCTCTCCTTTTAAAAGAAGAGCCATTTGTAATGTCAAGGACAAAGTACACAGCACAAAGACTTTTGTGATACAAAACTATGAATTTAGTTAAGCTCAGAAACTACTAGTTTAAGGGATCAGTATACATAGCCCCAAATAGATAAATATAATTACAATAGGAGATTCTTCACAAACAAAATACAGGTAATGACATCTAGAATTATGAGGAAGAATACAAATACAAATTACGAGGAAGAATGAATAGCAATACCTCTAATAAAGGTAACATTTAAAGATAAGGTTTCCTAGCACTTCTTGACCAAAATGTAACATATTTTCTAATGATGCTTTACTGTATACCTCCTGAGGTCTGACAGAAGAGAACTGAAAAGAATCATCATTTCAAGAGGAAAACATCTGATAACTTAATATACAAAGAGATTTGAGGCCTCTGCTCATTTTAAAGGTAAAAAAAGAACAGTGCAGAAGACTTGACTTGGGAGTTTGAACTTTACTGCATCTGAAACTACATCCTATGGAATAGGAGCACAATAAAAAGATTGAAGAATATAAAAGGACACAACATGTGTTGTTCAAACACTTCTATGTTTATGGTTAAATTAAAGAAAATATAAAATTGAGTTGAATTAATTTATTTCCAAGATAAAATTAATCATTATCAAAGGGAATTATTTCTGTGCAAAAACATGTGGTTTACCATTAATAACAACTATTTCACTTGTGAATTATATCTTGACCAGAACTGTACCAATTCCCAAAAGAGATGTAAATATTGATTCTACTAAGGTCTGACTGAAAAAAATCTTACAATAAATATCAAGAACAGGGCAGAAAATTAGGCAGAACAGTTAGCTTTAAAAAGACAGTGACAGTAATATCACTGAGGATAGAAATCAAAATGTATTGCTGAAATAAGAAAAACTCTACTGTAGAACCTATAGCTAACAAAACAATACTTTATCTATAGTGACAGAAGTCCTAGGAATTAAATATAATGGAGTTAGTCTTACAAAAACTCCTCTAGTAATTAAATGATTTTAAGTAATAAATAAAATCCACATAAAATACAAACATCCTACAGTTATGAGATAGCAAGTACGGCAGGCATTTAGGTCATCAATGCAACAACTAGAACACTGACACCAAAATTATTGCAGGAGTAAAGACTACAGTCACTATGATGTTGGGGTTGAAGCCAAGGGATTTTGTTTGCGGCCTTGGGAGCAAGCACCCTAGTTGTAATAAACAATCACCTCGGTTACGGTGAGCAAAAGCTCACTCCCATTATCCTCTGGGAGTTAGGATGTTAATGTAATGTTAACGTTTCTAGAAAGTTCTCTGTTTCTCTAGTTCCTGTTGGTTTATGTTCGCTGCAGTAATTTTAATATTCCTAATCCTCACTTCCCATTGAAACCCTTCCCTTGGACTCTGCCCCTAACCAACCCTGTATATGTTACTGTTTCACCCTGGCCTTAGTCCTTTTTTGCCCTTTTTTGGTGCACCCTATAGAGAGTTTGCCTTCTGTAAGTTTGTTACTTTAACTATTAAAGTTTTGATTGGTTTTGGTTCACTAAATTGTCCCCATCTCTCTTTTATTCTCTGCCTTTGGACTTTTGCCAATACTCCGAGGTAGCACAGAGCCAGACCATCCGGGCCCAGGGTGCTACAGCTGGTGCCCAAACAGGGACCTCTGATATTCAGGGGACCTGCCAGGGTGTTGGGAAAAGTCCCTTAAGCCTACTAGGCCAATTTCCATTCTCATGTTTTTCGGTCAGGTGTGAATCCAAGCCAGGCCTGGCAACCGGCCAAAGCCTATGGCAACTTAGACAGCTTGGGTGCTTGGAGGAGAGCAGCCCAAGCAACTGGGGAGGTGTTGAGCCCCAGTGAAGACAGAGTACCCTGCGACATCGGCAGGAAGACCTGTGGAGCAGGTAGGAGAAGGGAACCTTCCATCTGGTCCCATTGTATAGTCTACAATATAGTTTATGGTATAATTTGATGTACTTTATAGCTATGAACTAACAATTAATTTACAGCACTGTTGACAATTCATTATTCACGAAAAGATGGGTTTGCAGATGTCTGTAGAGCAGAGAGGCATATATGGATGGCTAAAATTTCAGTTGGTGATCCAGGGGAAAGAATTCTGGAAACAAGAATTAAAGAATATAATTAAATGGGCATTTAAAAATCCGTCTAACGTTACTGTGCCCGACTTTACATCAGTGACTTTCTGGGACTCGGTAGGCGTTAAATTATACAATTCAGCCACTAAAAGGAACAGCTCTGCCAAAAAATTACTATCTGTATTTCAGCTGATTTTGGAGACTTTAAAAGCAGAAGAAAAGGAAAAATCCAGTAATTCGGAAAATTCTTCTTTACCACCTGCCTCATCCCTCGGACTGTTCCAGAGGTAGATACGAGGCTGAGATTGCTGGAAAACCATATGCCTGTGGATGGCTCAGATGGAACAGCCGTTCGGCTGATGACACCTCTGCTCTGTGACCGCATCCAGCTCCTCCACCTGAGGCCTAAGATGGCAGTGTACACAGGCCATCTTGGATGTCCCCTGCTCCGCCCTACCCAGACGTTTGTGTTCCCCTCACCCATCTTTCCCTCTAACAACAAGCGGTCCACCATCACAAGTTCAAACTGCTGTCTTAATAAAGACTGCCATTTTAACACTGACAGCCATTTTGAAGATCCTATTAACCAACATATTCTCCAGTCGATGTGTTGGTCTGTTAGGAGATCCCTCCTCCATCTCTAGCTCTAATTCCACCCTCTCCACCTCCAACATGCCCCTTCTACCTTAGGCCACTCCCCCTTTGATGAGACAAGAACCCTGCCCACCTGAGTTCTGGGACCTGCCTCTAAGATGGCAGAGCAAAGACCATCAGCACCGAGGCCTACTCCAAGGCCTGTTCTAAAACTCCCAGGCCACACTCACAAACACCAGAGTAAGAAAAGGGCATTTGTAGGGTCAGTTGATTCTTCCTCCTCTTTTTCCTCCTCCTCTTCTTTCCCAACAAAGACCTGTGGGAAAAGATAAGGAGGGCTACAGCAAAGGAGGGGGAGTGGGAGTTGGTCTTGAAACTTAATGTGATGCTGGTGTGATATGCGAGGGGGGGGTGCTAACTCTTGATGGGAGCCTTTGGCCTTCGGAGAAATCAAAGAGCTATGCAAAGCCACAAGAGAATATGGGAGGGACGTGCCATATTTTGGCAATTTAGTGATGGCCACCTTCTCTGCACATGTGCTGACATCACACGGTATGTGCTACTTAATGACATCTTCATTATCCCCCACGGAGTACTCCTTATGGGAGATGGGGTGGAAGCGTTTGCTAAACTAACTGTTAAGAGAATATGCAGGGAAACAAACAAGGGCAGCACTCACAAAAGAACATCTAGCAGGAAAAGGGGCTCACACTGACCCGGAACAACAGGCAGAGAACCTTCCTAGGCCCGTCCTCAACGACATCAAGGATGCAGCTAGGAAAGCATTATTACAAGTTCCAGATGGAAACAAACCAAATTTAGATTTCGCAGACATGAGACAAGGCCCAGATGAGCCTTATATGAAATTTCTTGACTGACTAAAATTGGGTTTAGATAAACAAATTGCTTTGGACCAAGCTAGGGAGGAACTATTAAAATGGCTAGCAGTGGCAAACGCCAACCCCAAATGCAAAAATACATTGCATGCACTTCCATCTGAGCCTGAACCGACCATTGCTCAGATGATCGATGCATGCAACTGCTTGGATACTCCCAAGCATACAGGTCTTTGCTGAAGCACTAACAACCTTTCCGCAAAATTCCAAGAAACAACAGGACCAAAATTCAGGATTTTGCCACAATTGTGGCAAAGAAGGACATTTTGCCAAGGACTGTCAAAAACCAAAACGTTGGATATTCCAAAAAACCTGTAGGTGCAAAGGCCATTGTCATAAAACTAACAGATTTTACCAAGTGTAGGAATGTAGTTGTCACCAAATCGGGAAACTGCCAGGGGAGTGCGAGGCAATGGCGCATCAGGATACAAGCACCCCTGTCACCAGTGTCCACACCAGGTCCACAGCTGCAGTGTCTCATCTCCAACCTCCCTGCCACAATGCCCCCAGGTACCCATCTGCAACTGTCAACTGCCCAGTCAGTAATTCTTACAGACTTCGTACACCACTATCTCCACTGGACAACTAGGCCCAGAACAACAGCCACATGAGTTTTTAAGTATAGGAGTAAGTAGAGCCAATGTTGAGGGATTTCATGTCATGCTATCAGTATTATCAGTAACATCTTCACAAGAAATTGCAGTACTTGACAGACGCTTAGATCCCCCATGTTTAGTACCCAAAGGACTAATTGCTCAGGCATTTTTTTTTTGCTAGAATCAGACTGAGACACCTCCATCGTCACGTAGACCAGGAAAATCAGCTGAGGAAAACCAGAATTCACCTGCACCCTTACACATCTCGGCAAGACCATCACCCTCACCAGACTTATCAATACCAGAGCAGATGTGACGGTAATTTCCAAGTCTTATTGGCCACCAGAATGGACTCTAGTGTCGACCCAGAACATCTTATCATGTATTGGTGTGTATCATAGCGACTGTTTTCGCAGCCTACATCCTATTAGCTTTGAGGGACCCCAGTCACATTGCTACAAGAAAAAACATTTGTAGTAAACAAGAGAGTAGTGGGGTAGGGATATCTTATCACAGTGGGGTTTTACAATGGAAATGAATTTTTAGTGTGGGTCACTGACAAGCGCAACACCCTGAAACTGACTTGGACATCAGACAAACCTGTATGGGTGAGATCAGTGGCCCTTACCAACGCAAAAGCTGGTCACACTAAAAAAATTAGCATGAAAAATTAGAAAAATTAGTAAAAGAAAAGCTGTACAAGGGTCACCTTGTCACAGCTGCCAGCCCTTGGAACACCCCAATATTTGTTATCAAGAAACCTCATGGTGATAAATGGTGTCTCCTACAAGACCTTAGGAGAATAAACAACGTCATTGTGGAGAGGGCATCCTTACAGCCTGGTGTACCTTCCCCTTGCATGATTCTCAAGGACTGAAAATTAACTATCATAGATTTAGGAGACTGTTTTTTCAACATTCCCCTATATCTGTACGACGCACCACAGTTTGCATTCTCCATACCATTGATCAAAACGTGAGCCCCACTGAAAAGTTATCACTGGAAAGTCTTACTGCAAGTTATGAAGAATTCACCAACAATCTGCCAGTGGTATGTAGCAAAAATTCTTTCTCCCATGCATATTAAACATCCACACTCCATCATATTACACTACACGGGTGACATCTTTGTAGCTGCTGAGGACGACTCATTGCTGAAGACAACCTTTGATTAAGGCATCTTTGTCATCATCAGTCAGGCTGCTGGATTCATTGTAGCTGAGGAAAAAATACTATGACTTCCCCCAAGAAGGTACCCTCAGATACACGATCACAGAACAGACTGTAACACCTCAGTTAATACAATTAAAAGACAACCCAGAGACACTGAATGACATGCAGCAGCTCTTGGGAACCATCAGCTGGATTCGACCCTTGCCAGGAATTACAAATCAAGATTTGGCCCCTTTATTCAACTTACTAAGAGGCAAAACTGTGCTAAATTCACCAAGGAAATTAACCAAAGAAGCCTAAGATGCCCTGGATAAAGTATCAACAGCCATCCAATTACGTCAAACCCACCGATTTAACCCTAACTTACCTTCTTTATTTGCATTTTAAGATAAAATCCTCACTTTATTGTCTTATTTTTCAATGGGATCTGAAATTACTGGACCCCTTATTAATTCTAGAATGGGTCTTTTTATTGTACTAATTGGGGAAAATAGCAACAACTTATCACAAAATCATATCCAATTAATCATGAAAGATAGATTCTTTCCCCTCAGGGAAAGATTTTTCAGTTATATGGTTACCTGTCATCTCTAAAAATTTGGAATGGTTAATTCAACAATCTGAATATTTTCAACTTGCTTTAGTAAATTCCACAGGACAATTTTCAGTTCATTATCCCAAACATAAGTTTTTATATACCTCTTTCAAGTTAATTTTAAAACCTTTAAGTCATACCCCTCTTAACGCAATTACTTTTTTCACAGATGGCTCAGAGAAATCTCAAAAGTCAGTAATCACATGGCAGAATCCAGAAACAAAAGAATGGGGGTCAGATATTGAAAAAGTAGAAGACTTGCTGCAAATCATGGAACTTACAGCAGTTGTCCATATCTTTTCTAAATTTATGTTTCCTTTTAATTTAATTACAAATTCCTTCTATGTTGCAGGTGTGGTGGAAAAAGCAGAAGGATCTCTACGTAAAAGATTTTCCAACGATAAGTTGTATGATTTACTTAAGAGATAAATTTTGGGTTATTTTATTGCACATGTTCAGTATCACTGCTCTCCCCCAGGATGTATGGTAGAAGGGAATGCACATGTAATGCAATACAAACAACGTTGCCAAATTTTCTTGAACAAGCTTGCTTAAGCCACTCCTTTTTTGTCATCAAAATGCCCCTGCACTTATGAGAATGTTTATTATTACCAAAGATCAAGCAAATATGATCGTTGACTCCTGACCTGATTGCCAAAAACAATTAATACCATCACCTGGAGGCAGGGTTAATCCCTGAGGTTTAAACAGTTTACAAATCTGGCAATCAGATGTAACTTACTATGAATCATTTGGACAATTTAAATATTTGCACATATCAATTGACTTTCAACTTTCAATTTGACACAATCAACTGACTTTCTCAGGAGCCATCTTTGTGTCAGCCCATAATGGGGAAAAGGCTAAATATATAAACACTTCCTCCAAGCCTTTTCATCTATAGGCGTTTCCCAAGAAGTTAAGACTGATAATGGGCCCGGATATATATCTCAAAAAGTGCAGGAATTCTTCAACCTATGGGGCATTAAACACATAATAGGTACACCTCACTCCTCTACAGGCCAGTCTATTATTGAAAGGGGCCATAGATCATTAAAATACACCTTAGAAAAACAAAAAGGGGGAGTAGGGATTCTATCTACAGTGGAGAGACTGTGCAAAGCCATTTATGTTTTTAATTTTTTAAACAATAAATTTATGGAAACTGTCCCACCAATTTACAGACATTTCATGAATACAATGCAAGCAAAATTGAAAGAGAAACCACCAGTGTTGGTAAAGGACCCTGAAACTGGACAGGGTCCAGTTCAGGGCCTTTCCCTCTTATCACCTGGGGAATGGGAGTGCCTGTGTGTCCACAGGTACAGGACCCAAGTGGAT